>JAVHYY010000302.1:0-86323 GCA_035221665.1 Okamejei kenojei | reverse complement strand
TTTCTTCTGTCTTCTTCTACTTCCTTGAGGCATTCTCTCTCCATCTCTATCCAAGATGGGCGGGGGGGGATGGCGGGGCGGGGGGGGGGGGGCGGGGGGGCGGGGCGGCCACACACCAGTCCAACTATTTGCTAGCCACAGAAGCATTATCTACAAGCATCATAATTACAAACAATTCGCTCGTCGCTCCACTCTCCTGAAATCTCCACTCCTACAGCAACATTCTTACATATAACTATAATCTTTCAACTACGAACACACTGTGAATGGGTTTTTAGTTTGATAAACATGTAATGTCTTTTTCCTTCCGCTGACTGATAGCACACACGCAACAAATGCTTTTCACGGCACCGTTCTTCGGTAACACTTGATATTAAACTAACAGGACTGATGGGGGCCCAAATTCATCTCACAGATCCAAACAACTGGTCATCAGAGACTCACACCATCTCTGGCCAGCTCTCCCATTTCAATCCTACCATGGGAAGAATGTACATGGAGTCTGAAAAAAACCGTGCCCTCTCAGTTCAGGAACAGTTTTCCTTCACCACAACCATCCGTTATTGAACACAACACACACCCAAACTTTAAACAGTTGGTGACAACCAGGCTTTTAAGCGTTTGGTGGCACAAGGCTTTGTTTTTGTAATGGAGTGTTAACTGCTCGGAACAGACCCTTAGGCCCAACTTGCCCATTGCTGCGACCAAGATGCCCCATCACATGAGCCCCCATCTGCCCAAATTCCACTAAACCTTTCCTATCCATGTACTTGTCCAAATGTATGTTTTAAATGTATTGTACCCTACCCTCAACTACCTCCCTGGATGTTTGACACTCCGAACAGCCCATTTGCGGCTAGTCCATTTGGACTGTGGGAACCCGTGCTGCTGTAAATGTGTTGGTAGTCCACCATCGTTCAGCAAAGTTTTTTAAATGCTGGCTGGTGAATTGCCCTGCCGTTTACAGATTGAATACAGCGCAGGGGAGCCATGAATAAGAT
Source organism: Okamejei kenojei (assembly GCA_035221665.1). Lineage (NCBI taxonomy): Eukaryota > Metazoa > Chordata > Chondrichthyes > Rajiformes > Rajidae > Okamejei > Okamejei kenojei. The sequence goes on along the minus strand of JAVHYY010000302.1, from coordinate 85,322 downwards.
GTCGTTGCAGCTTCTCGATCACTACCTCTGAGAAATTGACCGCAGTAGGTCTATTTCGAACCAGCCCTGAGTAAAACGAAAAACGAGCCGCCCTAACCGGTCCGAAAACGACTGAAGAAAAAACGGCACCAACGCAGGCTAGTTCGACACGAACGATAAGTGATTTTCTGTACCATACGAAGATGTCGGTAACCAAGGAGGAACCACGGAAGAGAAGGGAACTGGTTGGGCAGTAGGGCTGCTTTTGCTGCTAGTGTCGCCAGGCTGTTGCAGACAGCGCACGATTCGGTTCTTTCACATATGTATATTGTCATTCATGCCAGTAAAACATGCTTTGACCCGTGGAGGGTGCCTCCGCGCCGGGGTGGCCCTGTGATTCGATGTATTCGTTCCTAGTGCGGCTGGGACCACCGCCTTGAGGCCCTTGACTGATTCCGTACCTGCAGCACTACTTTCATCATGACCCAGGAAGTAGGGTCGTTTTGAATGGGCCGTTTGACTGTGGGCCAAATCCGGGCCCGTATGACTGTGGACAGCAATTGTAAATTCACATCAGTAAACCATCAGTCGGCACAAATGAAACCTTCACTCCGAGAATTTGTCTTGTTCGACAGGTGCTGTTCATTGGAGGTGAGCGGCTCTTACCAACACAAAGGCTGGACGGGTTTGTAGCCACCTTTAGATATGGCGTTATATGTAAACTCTGCTTGTATATTGTCAACACTTGTTTCTATTGTTTAAGTAAGAAGCCACCGCCGTTTTTATTTTTCTACAAGAAGAGATGTAGATTGCTATTGCCATGTTAGCCAATCATAGTATTTGCTATATAGTCCCCGCCTAGTAACTTTGTTTTATAACATAAAAACCTGCCTACGTCAGGCAAAAGATGTACAGCTTGGAGGCTGAAATGTAATGTAAGAATCCTATGCTAAAGAGTGTCTTAAATTAAAAAGTGTATGTACCTTAACGTGTGTTGAAGTCAACTTAGTTTCCTTGTTTACTTACAGCATTCCATGTATTTCAACTGTTTGTGCCCGTTTATCTGGTGGGAAAGAGAGAAAACCCTGTTTTTCTTCTATTCCATCTCTCTGCACATCCCCTTCCTCTCCCAGGCTGAAAGTGACCTTGCCATTATCTGAAGAAAGGTCCCGACCCGAAATGTCAACTTTTCCATCCACCTACGGGTTATTAAAAACAAAGACACAAATGAGCAGGTCTGCACAGCACAGGAGCAGACACAATGCTACACTCCATAGGTGCAGATACACAGCAACTTGGGGCAGCACAGTTGTGCATCCGATAGAGCCGCTGCCTCGCAGTGCCAGAGACCCCGGGTTCGATTCTGACCTCAGCTGCTGTCTTTGTTTGGAGTTTGCATGTTCTACCAAGTGCTCCAGTTTCTCCCACCCATAACACTGGACAAGCGGTTTGTAGTTGATTGGCCCCAGTGTGTATTGGAGTGTATGAGAAAGTGGATAACATAGAACTAGCAAGAACAGGTGAGCGATGGACAGCATGGACTCTTTGGGCTGAAGGGCCTGTCCCTGCTGCAATCGTCAAACTGAAAACATGGATCAAACATCACCCTTTCAGTCTCACTTGCTAAATCAGGCTTGTTGTATTTTCCCAACAATTAATTGATTTCATCCAGTGCTGTGGAATGATAGATGACGGTACCCCCAACTATGCACAGTGGCGTTGCAAAAGTAATCAAGCCCCTTGAACTTTTGCACTCATATGTCACGTTACAACCACAAACGTAAGTGTATTTTATTGGGATTTTAATGTGATATCCCACCTCAAGTGGTGCATAATTGTGAAGTGGAAGAAAAATGATACATGGTTTCCAAATTTTATTACAAATAAAAAACTGAAAAGTGTGGCGTGCAAAAGTATTCAGCCCCCCCGGAGTCAATACTATGTAGAAACCACCTTTCGCTGCATTTACAGCTGCAATCTTTTTGGGTAGTTCTCTACCAGCTTGTGCACATCTAGAGACCTAAAATTTTGCCCATTCATATTTTTGCAAAATAGCTCAAGCCAGTCGGATTGAGAGCGTCTGTGAACAGCAATTTTCAGTCTTTCAGTGATTCTCAATTGGATTTAGTTCAGGACTTTGACTGGGCCATTCTAACACATGATAAGCATTGATTCTAAACCATTCCATTTGTCTCTCACTCTGGCTGTATTTTTTTAGGGTTGTTTGTCCTGCTGTTAGTGAACCTCCGCCCCATCCTCAAGTCCCTTTTGCAGACTCAAACAGGTTTTCCTTCCAAGATTGCCCTGTATTTGGCTCCATCCATCTTCCCATCAACCTACCAGCTCCGTGTCCTGCTGAAAAAAGCATCCCACAGCATGATGCTGCCACCACTATGTTTCACAGTGGGATGGTGTGTTCAGGGTGATTGCATGTTTTTAGTATTTTCCACCACACATAGCGTTTTGCATTTATGCCAAAACTTCAAATTTTGGGTCCTCATCAGACCCAGAGCACCGTCCCACCCCATGTTTGCTGTGGCCCCCACATGGCTTGTGGCAAACTGCAAACGGGAACTTTCTTATGGCTTATTTGTTCAACAATGGCTTTCTTCTTGCCACTCTCTCATAAAGACCCATTTGGTGGAGCACGACAATATTTGGCCTGTGTGGACAGAATCTCACCCCACCTTGCTGTGATCTCGCAGCTCCTCCAGAGGACCATCGGGCCTCTTGGCTGCTTCTCTGATCAATTGCTCCTCCCCTTGCCCGTCTGTCCAGTTTAGGTTGGATGGCCATGTCTTGGTAGTTGCAGTTGTGCCATTTCCTTTCATTTCGGAATGATGGATTGAACAGTGCTCCATGAAATGTTCAAAGCTTGGGATATTTTTTTATAACCTAACCCTACTTATAAACTCTCCACACTTTATCCCTGACCTGTCTGGTGTGTTCCTTGGTATCGATGAGCCCAAGGAACATTGTTTTAGTTCACTAATGTTCTCCTACCAAAGCTCTGAGGCCTTCAACGCACAGCTGTGTTTATACTGAGATTAGATTACACACAAGTGGAGACCTCTATTTACTAAATAAGGTGAACATCAGAAGGCAAATGGTTGCACAGTCTGGATTTTATTTAGGGTAATCAGAGTAAAGGGGGCGTGAAAACTTTTTGCACGCACACATTTTCAGTTTTTATATTTGTAAAAGAATTGAAAAACCATTGTATCATTTTCCTTCCACTTCACAATTATGCGCCACATTGTGTAGGTCTATCACATAAAATCCTAAAAAATACATATACTTGTGTTTGAAACGTGACAAAATGTGGAAAAGTTCAAGGTTATGAATACTTTGTCAAGCCCTGTACCTGGAATTATTTACCATGTCTCGTTCCACCACATTTCCCATCGAGTTTGCCCCAGCATCAGCAAACCAGAGCAGGAAAGTAAACGTGAGATTTATTTCACAGCCCTCATGGCTGTACCATTTCTCAATTCTCACCGTAAGCAAAGGAGTCTCAGTCACAGCATTGCCTAATGCCGACCAAGGACAGACACTCGACAACTGTGCTCCTTAAAAACATGGACCTCCGTTTAGTTTAGTTTTAGGGATACAGCCGTGGAAAAGCCCTTTCAGCCCTCACCAGTGCTACATCCCCCGTACTCTAGCACCCATCCTACAACACTAACTATGTCCCAGTACAGTGATGTCTGTTAGAGTTTGTACTTCTTCCATGACCCATGTTGGGTTTTTCTTCCAGGGTTCTCCGGTTTTCCTCCCCACACTCAAAAGATGTGCAGGTTTGTAGGCCGCACTGGCCCAACGAATATCGCTGCCGCACCCGGCCCATCGTACATCGCCAGTCCACACTGGGCCCATCCAACATTGCCCGCCGAACCGGGCCCATCCCACATAGCCGCCACACTGGGCCTGCCAAATATCGCCATCCGCCGCAGCACCCAGCCCATCGAACATCGCCACTGCGCCATCCCTACCGAACATCGCCGTCGACGGACCGGGTCCTACTGAACATGGAGGCCACACCATGCCCAACACACTCACCTCGATGCCTCACCGGGCTGACTGAAGCCGCATCGCCACAACGACCATCCGCCCACTGGGACCTCCCACGCTCCACCCTCCGACCCCGGACTCTACCCCCCGCGTACTCCCCACCTCGATTTCCCACACGCCTCGCCACCTCCACTGCCCTCCAGCAGCCCGCAGCAGTCACCTTACCCTGCAGCCTGGACCCAGCACCACTGGCCTGAAGCTTCCACGCTGCAGATTCCCACTACAAGGGTTTGACTGACGCTGGTTCCCTTGTGCTAGTCCCCTTAACCCTGGGAACCACAGTGGCTGTTTCCACTGGGTCTTCCCCATCTTTCCCCTCAAACCATGTGAGCCCAGCTCTTCCCCACCCACACACAATCTTTCATAACCCCCTCCTCCCTGACCATACACCACCCCCCCACCAGGAGCATCGCATCGGCCTCAGTCCAGTCACCTGCTTCCTCCGTCAGAAACCCCCATCCCTGCCATGGTGTTTACCATCCCCCCTGACCTCCCGCTCTCTGACACCAGGTCTGCCCTCAGCAGAGGTCTTACCTCTAACCTTTGTACCCCTCCATCCCCACCTCAGTGAGTTCCGCGCAACTACCATGACTTGGAGCTCTTCTACTGTCGCCTCCGCCTCACAGCTTACTTCCATGGGAAGGAGTCCTCGCCCCCCATTGCAGATCCCTTTAACCCCATTTCCAACTGACCTCTGCTCTTGACCCCCCCCCCTTCACAAACGCCATCTTCCAGCTTTAGACCTATTTATTCAAAACTGCCGGTGGGACATCAACCGCCTCAACTTCTCCATTCCCCTGTCTCACTCTAACCTCTCCCCCCCTGAAAGTACAGCCATCGACTCACTCCGCAACAACCCAGACTGGGTTATCAAACCTGCTGACAAGGGAGGTGCCGTGGTAGTCTGGCGCGTCGATCTCTACAAAGCTGAGGCCTCACTCCAACTCTTGGACACCTCCTTCTACTTATCCCTGGACCATGACCCCACAGACGAGCACCAGGCTACTATCTCTAGCACCATCACTGACCTCATCAACACCAGCTCCCTGCCCTCCCAAGCCTCCAACCTCATCATTCCCGAGCCCAGCACGGCCCGATTTTACTTTCTCCCCAAAACCCACAAACCTGACTGTCCTGGTAGACCTATTGTCTCTGCCTGTTCATGCCCTACCGAACTTATTTGCAAATACCTCGACTCCATCCTATCCCCCCTGGTTAAATCCCTCCCTACCTATGTTCAAGACACCTCAGACACTCTCCGTCGTCTCTGGGCATTCCATTCTCTAGGCCCCCATTCCTCATCTTCACCATGGACATCCAGTCACTCCACCTCCATCCCCCACCAGGATGGTCTCAAAGCCCTCCGGTTCTTCCTCAACCAGAGAACCAACCAATCCTCGTCTACAGATACTCTCCTTCGCCTAGCGGAGCTGGCACTACCCTTAATAACTTTTCATTTGACTCCTCCCATTGCCTCCAAATACAAGGCGTAGCTGTGGCTACGCGCATGGGCCCCAGCTATGCCTGCTCTTTGTAGGGTACGTCGAACAATTCTTGTTCGAGATGTACCCAGGCCCCATCCCCGACATCCACATTCGCAACATCTATGATTGCATTGGGGCTACCTCCTGCACCTTCACTTCATCCGCTTCACCACTAATTTCCATCCGGCACTCAAAGACACCTGGAGCATGTCTGACACTTCCCTACCATTTCTTGACCTCATTATCTCCAGCGCAGGTGATAAACTTCTGACTGACACTATAAACCCACTGACTCCCATGGCTATCTAGACCACACATCTTCCCACCCTGCTTCGTTTAAGGACTCCATCCCATACTCCCAATTTCTCCATCTACCAGGATGAGGTGTTCCACACCAGGGCATCGGAAATGTCCTCATTCCTCAGGGAACGGGGGTTCCCCTCCCCTACTATAGATGAGGCTCTCCCTAGGGTCTCTTCAATATCCCGTAACACTGCTCTCTCTCTCCCCATCCCCCCCACTCGCAACAAGGACAGAGTCCCCCATGTCCTCACCTTAACCCCCACTAGCCACCACATACAATAAATAGTCCTCCGTCATTTTCGCCACCTCCAACGTGACCCCACCATTCACCACATCTTCCCATCTTCCTGCTTCCCATCTGTCTGCTTTTCGCAAAGACAGCGTAACTCCCTGGTCAATTCTTCCCTTCCCTCCCGCACCACCCCCTCCCCGGGCACTTTCCCTTGCAACCGCAAGAGATGCTACACTTGTCGCTTTATCTCCCCTCTCGACTCCATTCAAGGACCCAAGCAGTCGTTCCAGGTGCGTCAGAGGTTTACCTGCACCATCTCCAACCTCATCTATTGCATCTGCTGCTCTAGATGTTAGCTGATCTACATCGGTAAGACCAAGCGTAGGCTTGGCAATTGTTTCGCCGAACACCTCCGCTCGGTCCGCATTAACCAACCTGATCTCCCTGTGGCTCCCCCTCCCATTCCGAATCCGACCTTTCTGTCCTGGGCCTCCTCCATGGCAAGAGTGAGCACCATTGGAAATTGGAGGAGCAGCACCTCATATTCCGCTTGGGCAGTTTGCACGCTAGCGGCATGAACATTGACTTCCCCAATTTCTGGTAGCCCTTGCTGTCTCCTCCCCTTTTCAGCTCTCCCTCAGCCCTCTGGCTCCTCCTATTCCTTTATCCTTCCATCTCCTTGCCCCCCCCCCCCCTCCCCCACCACCCTGCATCAGTCTGAAGAAGGGTTTCGGCCCGAAACGTTTCCTATTTCCTTCGCTCCATAGATGCTGCTGCACCCGTTGAGTTTCTCCAGCACTTTTGTCTAACTTCGATTTTTCAGCATCTGCACTTCCTTCTTGAACAGGTTTGTAGGTTAGTAGGTTGATGTAAAATGTAAAACAAATTGTCCCTAGTGTGCGTAAGGTTAGAGTTAGTTGCTTAGGTTTACAACTGTCCTGTATTTGCCAAGATATCATTTATGTTGGGCTAAATTGGTTTGTCCTATACAGGACCGCCTTTGACCCGCATTTAACTGCTACAACTCTGTAATGACCAGAGAGCACGCTAAGTGCACAGGAAGGCCGCACCAGCACATTGTTTTCCTTTTAATAACTTCCTGATATTAATACTGGTCACCTCCAGTTGTATATTCCAACAACAAAGATGAATTTCTTCCCAATCAAGTTTGCCACAATAATGGATGTTAATCAGAAAAAGATTGAGGTGTCAAAATTCCCCAAAAAAGGAATAAAGCAAACAATTAAATTAATTAGTGAGTAGTCTGGACTTCAGCAGTACACATTTCAGCTATATAAAGAGCTGAACAAAATACTGGAGGTTATAAGGAACGGCAGATACTGGTTTAAAAAACAAGACATAGAGTACTGGAGTAACTTAGCGGGTCAGGCAGCATCTCTGGAGAACATGGATAGGCGACCTTTCATATGTTATAGGAGCAGAATTTGGCCAACGGCCCATCAGGTCCACTCTGCCATTCATTCATGGCTTATCTATCTTTCCTTCTCAACCCAATTCTTATGCCTTATCCCCATTACACCTAACAGCCGTATTAATCAAAACCTGTCAATCTCTGCCTTAAAAATATCCAAATATCAATTAATTCCCCAGATTAGCCATTAACTAAAGAATTTCCTCTTCATGTTTCTAAAGGTGCGTCTTTTTATTCTGAGGCTGTGGCTTCTAGTCCTAGACTCTCCCACTGGTGGAAACATCCTCCCCACATACACTATCCAGGCCTTTCACTATTCAGTAAGTTTCAATGAGGTCTCCCCCCTCATCCTAAACTCCAGAGAGTGACGTTGGGTCAGGACTCTTCAGACTTAATCCTATTTACCCCACTGTTATAGAGGGTGGCTAAGTGACTGTTAGTTCAAGTTGGAGCTGATTTAACTGAACTAACAAGATGCAAATCGGTTAACTTGTACTAACTGGACAATTAGCGTGCACACTTTCGGATTATAAATTAACCATATAACCATATAACAATTACAGCACGGAAATAGGCCCTCTCGGCCCTTCCAGTCCGTGTTGAACACTTATTTTCCCCTAGTCACGTCCACCTACACTCAGACCATACCCCTCCATTCCCTTCCCATCCATATACTTTTAAATGTTAAAATCGATCCTGCCTCCACCACTTCTGCTGGAAGCTCATTCCACACAGCCACCACTCTCTGAGTAAAGAAGATCCCCCTCATGTTACCCCAAAACTTCTGTCCCTTAATTCTCATGTCATGTTCTCTTGTTTGACTCTTCCCTACCCTCAATGGGAAAAGCTTATCCACATCAACTCTGTCTATCCCTTTCATCATTTTAAAGACCTCAATCAAGTCCCCCCTTAACCTTCTGCTCTCCAAAGAATAAAGACCTAACTTGTTCAACCTTTCTCTGTAACATAGTTGCTGGAACCCTGGCAACATTCTAGTAAATCTCCTCTGCACTCTCTCTATTTTGTTGATATCCTTCCTATAACTAGGCGATCAAAATTGTACACCATACTCCAGAATTGGTCTTACCAATGCCTTGTACAATTTTAACATTACTTCCCTACTCCTATATTCAATGCTCTGATTTATAAAGGCCAGCATACCAAAGGCTTTCTTTACCACCCTATCTACATGCGATTCCACCTTCAGGGAACTATGCACAGTTATTCCTAGATCCCTCTGTTCCACAGCATTCCTCAATTCCCTACCATTTACCATGTACGTCTTATTTTGATTTGTCCTGCCAAGATGTAGCACTTCACACTTAACAGCATTAAACTCCATCTGCCATATTTCAGCCCACATTTCCAAATGGCCCAAATCTCTCTGTAGACTTTGAAAATCTACTTTATTATCCACAACACCACCTATCTTAGTATTATCTGCATACTTACTTATCCAATTTTTCACCCCATCATCCAGATAATTGATGTACATGACAAACAACTGGACACAACACAGATCCCTGAGGCACCCCACTGGTCACCGGCTTCCAACCTGACAAACAGCCATCCACCATTACTCTCTGGCATCTCCCATTCAGCCACTGTTGAATCCATCTTGCTACTCCGCCATTAATACCCAAAGATTGAACTTTCTTAACCAACCTTCCATGGGGAACTTTGTCAAAGGCCTTACTGAAATCCATATAGACAACATCCACTGCTTTACCCTCATCAATTTCACTAGTAACCTCTTCAGAAAATTCAAGAAGATTTGTCAAACATGACCTTCCAGGCACAAATCCATGTTGACTGTTCCTGATCAGACCCTGTTCATCCAGATGCTTATATATATTATCTCAAAGTACCCTTTCCATTAATTTGCCCACCACTGACGTCAAACTAACAGGTCTATAATTGCTAGGTTTATTCTTTGAACCCTTTTTAAACAATGGAACAACATGTGCAGTACGCCAATGCTCCGGCACTATTCCCTTTTCTAATGACATTTGAAATATTTCTGTCATAGCCAAAAATTGCCAATAATTCATATATGTCATATCGGTAGTGTTAATAATTTAAATCTGACCCAGTCAATATTCACCCTTGGAGAATTAGTCATATCCGACACTAGTTTGTAACGAGTAGCTTATGTACTTGAAATCAACAGCAGAAGAGTTGGCATTCTGACACGGATGTGTCAAGACTTGACATGAGACACATTTTGTTCCAAAATTCACCATGTTCTTCCAGTATTCCTTCAAGGACGTCTATTTTGAACAATCAACATAAATCTGCCAGAGGAAGCTGCAGAAGAGGATGCTAGGATGCAATTATGACTTTTATAAGACAGTTTGATGGATGTACAGATAAGGAAGGGTTTAGCGAGCCAAGGGTCTTATGCAGGCAAAGCACCAAGCCAAGGGTCATTGGGCTGAAAGGTCTGTTTCCGAGCTGTACAACTTTAGTTTAGTTTTAGTTTCCAGATACAGCACGGAAACAGGCTCTTCTGCCCACCAAGTCCGTGCCGACCATTGATCGCCGCATGCAAGCGCTATCTTACACACAAGGGACAATTTACAATTTTTACTCAAGCCAATTGTCCTCCAGACCTGTTCGTCTTTGGAGAGTGGGAGGAAATCTGAGTGCCCGGGAGAAAACTCACACAGTCACAGGGAGAACGTGCATACTCCGTACAGGCAGCACCCGTAGTCAGGATCGAACCTGGGTCTCTGGTGGTGTAAGGCAGCAACTCTGCCGCTGCACCTATGCTCTACAGTTCTATTCAACGGCACGGTGCCTCAGTGGTAGAATTGCTGCCTTACAACGTCAGAGACCCCGGTTCGATCCTGATTGCGGGTGCTATCGGTAAGGAGTTTGCATGTTCTCCTTGTGACCACGTGGGTTTTCCACAAGTGCACCGATTTCCTCCCACACTGCAAAGACGTGCAGGTTTGTAGGTTAATTGGCTTTGGTAAAATTGTAAATTGTCCCTAGTGTGTAGGATAGTGCTAGTGTACGGGATCATTGGTCGGCATTAACTTGATGGGGAGAAGTTTAGTTTAGTATCTCTGAACTGAACAATCTGATTTCACTGCCATTGGCATTCAATGTTATTTAATTGATGACCAATGAATAGACTAATGAGAAATCACACAACTCCTAATAAATTGAACATATGGGAAGTTGGCTGAAGTATAAGAACTTCCCAGTAAAATCCTGGCAAATTTGAGAGGAAATACTAAGCTCCAGATTTAAAAGTTCCTGGCCTTCCAGTTATGAATCACTTGATTATCATAATAACTCACAACCAACTTGCACGACACAAAAACCATCCCACCTTACATTTCCAGGTTAGGGAAAGGAGACGGCATTTGCTAGGCCAGATGCCATTGGTATGACTTGCATTTAGTGAAATGCGAGAGAGGAAGAGAGAAACAAGACATGGAATATCAATCAATCAATCAAAGACTTCATTGTTATTCAAAAATACATCAACAAATGCAAGTGAACAAAGTTTTGTTGCATCTGGCTCACTGTGCAACATAAAATAACAAAGGGGTAAAACAGATAAAAAGATAAAAATAGATAAAAAGATAAAATAGATAATAGTGGCGGCACATTATGTGGAATTCAAGAGTCTGATGGCTCGGGGGAAGGAGCTGTTGCAAAACCTGGCTGTTCTGCTCCTTATACTGCGATACCCTTTGCCCGAGGGCAGCAGAGTGAACAGTCCATGATGGAGATGTGTGGGGTCCTTTATAATGCTGTTGGTCTTGGACAAGCAACGTTTCCATGCAATGTCCCGGATTGAAGGAAGAGAAGCCCCGATGATTTTTTCAGCCGTCGTCACCACCCTCTGCACCGACTTCCAGTCCCTAAACCAGACAGAGATGCAGGTGGTCAAAATGCACTTTATGGTGCCCCTGTAGAAAGTGGTGAGGATGGGATGGGGGAGGTGAGCTCTTCTCATAAGGCACAGAAACTGCAACACTGCTGCGCTCTCTTAACTAGTGACGCGATGTTTTGTGACTAGGTCAGACTGTTCGTGATCTGCACCCCCAGGAACTTAGTGCTACTGACAAACTGCACATCAATGTCATTAAAGTGTAGTGGTGTGCGACTCTGCCGGTTTCTCCTGAAGTCAATGATGAACTCCTTTATTTTTTCAACATTCAGGATCAGATTGTCGGTTTGTACCAGTCCACCAGTTGTTTCATCACCTCCCTGTAAGCCAGTTCATTGTCTTCCCAGATAAGGCCCACCGCTGTGTCATCTGCGTACTTCATGATGTGGTTTGTACTAAACCTGGCACAACAGCGTGGGTCATCAGGGTAAACTGCAGTGGACTCAGGACGCAGCCCTGAGGGGAAGCGGTGCTCAGAGAGATGGAGGTGTTGTTTCCAACTCGCACTGACTGGGGTCTGTCAGGGAGGAAGTCCAGTAGCCAGTTACACAAGGCCGTGCTGAGGCCCAATGAACCCAATTTGCTTACACAATTTGAATATCTCAGTCCAGCTGGCTGAACGCAGTGAAGGAACACAACTATCAGCAATTTTTCTTCTCCCCTAAACACTGCCAAGAAAAACAAAAGGATCAAAAGTCCACAGAAAGTTCAGAGGAAGCATACTGCGTAGGAAAGAAATGCAGATGCTGGTTTACACCAAAGAAAGACACAAAAAGCTGGAGTAACTCAGCAGGTCAGGCAGCACCTCTGGAGAAAAGGAATAGGTGACGTTTCGGATCGGAACCCTTTTTCAGATTAAGGTTGCATCACTCCTTGGTTTGGAAATAGCTCTGCCCAAGACAGCGAGAAATTGCAGAGAATTGTAGACATAGCCCAGTCTGTCACACAGACAACTCTTTCCACCATCGACTCTATCTACATTTCACACTGCCTCAGAAAAATAGGCAACATAATCAAAGAAGTCCTACATCAGTCATTCCTCCTCCCTGCTCACATTTGGCAGAAGATACAGAAGCTTGAAAGTGGGCACCGCCAGCTTCATGAACAGCTTCTTCCCCTCTGTTATCAGGCTTCTGAACGGTCCTTCCATATGCAAGGGTACTGTCAGATTCACCTCTACCCCATTGCGGACATTGGACTTCATCTGTGGAACTGGTTCATTACAATACTGAGAACAAAGCCGCCACAGCCAGACGTAAAAACGTTTTTTTTTCCGCGAGCAGAAAGTCTGTAGCCTCCTTGTGCTCTGGTATTTTACTTCGGAGTCACGTGAGTGACTACGTGAAGAACCTACGAGACGTCATCCCCTCTTGTACTCAAATCCTTTTGCTATGAATGCCAACATACCATTCGCTTTCTTCACAGTCTGCTGCACCTGCATGCCTACTTTCAATGACTGGTGTACCATGACACCCAGGTCTCGCTGCATCGCCCCTTTCCCTAATCGGTCACCATTCAAATAATAGTCTACCTTCCTGTTTTTGCCACCAAAGTGGATACCTCACATTTATCCACATTATTCTGCATCTTCCATGCATTTGCCCACTCACCCAGTCTATCAAAGTCATCCTGCAGCCTCCTAGCATCCTCCTCACAGCTAACACTGCCCCCCAGCTTCGTGTCATCCACAAATTTTGAGATGTTGCTTTTAATTCCCTCGTCTAAATCATTAATGTATATTGTAAATAGCTGGGGTCCCAGCACTGAGCCTTGTGGCACCCCACTAGTCACTGTCTGCCATCCGGAGAAGAACCCATTCACTCCTACTCTTTGCTTCCTGTCTGCCAGCCAGTTCTCTATCCACATCAATACTGAACCACCAATACTGTGTGCTTTAAGTTTGTATACCAATCTCTTGTGTGGGACCTTGTCGAAAGCCTTCTGACAGTCCAGATACAACACTTCCACTGCTTCTCCCTTATCCACTCTACTAGTTACATCCTCAAAAAATTCAATAAGATTCGTCAGACATGATTTACCCTTCGTAAATCCATGCTGACTTTGTCCAATGATTTCACCACTTTCCAAATGCGCTGCTATCCCATCTTTAATAATTGACTCTAGCAATTTCCCCACTACCGATGTTGGACTAACTGGTCTGTAATTCCCCATTTTCTCTCTCCCTCCCTTTTTAAAAAGTGGGATTACATTAGCTACCCTCCAATCCTCAGGAACTACTCCAGAATCTAAAGAGTTTTGAAAAATTATCACTAAGGCATCTGCTATTTCTGGGGCTACTTCCTTAAGTACCCTGGGATGCAGACTATCTGGCCCTGGGGATTTATCGGCCTTTAATCCATTCAATTTACCTAACACCACTTTCCGGCTAACCTGGATTTCACTCATTTCCTCCATCTCATTTGACCCGCGATCCCCTGCTATTTCCGGCAAATTATTTATGTCTTCCTTAGTGATGACAGAACCAAAGTAGTTATTCAATTGGTCTGCATGTCCTTGTTCCCCATGATCAATTCACCCGTTTCTGACTGCAAGGTACCTACATTTGTTTTAACTAATCTTTTGCGCTTCATGTATCGATAAAAACTTTTGCGGTCAGTTTTTATGTTTCCTGCCAGTTTTCTTTCATACTCCATTTTCCCTTTCCTAATTAAGCCCTTTGTCCTAAAGGACCGTGGCTAAAGGACTGGTGCAAACCGCAGAGATTCAAGTTTCTGGATCATTGGGACCTCTTCTGGGGAAGGTGTGACCTGTACAAAAAGGACCGGTTGCACTTGAACCGGAGGGGAACCAATACCCTGGCAGGGAGATTTGCAAAGGCTACTGGGGAGACATTAAACTAGATCGGTTGGGGGGAGGGACTCCAATAGAGAAGGCAAGTAGTCCATTTGTGAGGCAGGAGGCAGAGAAGAGAAGCAGTCAGACACAACACGTAGGGAGGAAAGGAGAAAAAAATAACAAACGGAGAATAAGAAGTGGAGGGTTTCTTAAATGTGTGAGCAGAGAGACAGAGGGGTGTAAAATGAGGATAGGAGCAATAGGTAGCAAGGTGGAAAGTGGCAGGAAAACAAATCCAGGGCAAAAATCTCAAAGGGCCACTTTTCAACATAATTGTAAAAGGGCCAAGAATGTTGTAAAAACAAGCCTGAAGGCTTTGTGTCTCAATGCGAGGAGCATTCGTAATAAGGTGGATGAGTTGAATGTGCAGATAGCTATTAATAATTATGATATAGTTGGGATCACGGAGACATGGCTCCAGGGTGACCAAGGCTGGGAGCTGAACATCCAGGGATATTCAATATTCAGGAAGGACAGACAGAGAGGAAAAGGAGGTGGGGTAGCGTTGCTGGTTAGAGCGGAGATTAACGCAATAGAAAGGAATGACATTAGCTTGGAGGATGTGGAATCGATATGGGTGGAGCTGCGAAACACTAAGGGGCAGAAAACGCTAGTGGGTGTTGTGTACAGGCCACCTAACAGTAGTAGTGGAGTTGGGGATGGCATCAAACAGGAAATTAGAAATGCGTGCAACGAAGGTAAAACTGTTATAATGGGTGACTTCAATCTACATATAGATTGGGTGAATCAAATTGGCAGGGGTGCTGAGGAAGAGGATTTCTTGGAATGTATGCGGGATGGTTTTCTAAACTAACATGTGGAGGAACCAACGAGAGAGCAGGCTATTCTAGACTGTATATTGAGTAATGAGGATGGGTTAGTTAGCAGCCTTGTTGTACGTGGCCCCTTGGGCAAGAGTGACCATAATATGGTTGAGTTCTTCATTAGGATGGAGAGTGACATTATTAATTCAGAAACACGGGTCCTGAACTTAAAGAAAGGTAACTTTGAGGGTATGAGACGTGAATTGGCCAAGATGGACTGGCAATTAATTCTTGAAGGGTTGACGGTGGATATGCAATGGAAGGCATTTAAAGACTGCATGGATGAACTACAACAATTGTTCATCCCAGTATGGCAAAAGAATAAATCAGGGAAGGTGGCGCATCCATGGATAACGAGGGAAATCAGGGATAGTATCAAAGAAAAAGATGAAGCGTACAAATTAGCCAGAAAAAGCAGCCTACCAGGGCACTGGGAGAAATTCAGAGACCAACAGAGGAGGACATAGAAACATAGAAATTAGGTGCAGGAGCAGGCGATTCGGCCCTTCGAGCCTGCACCGCCATTCAATATGATCATGGCTGATCATCCAACTCAATATCCTGTACCTGCCTTTTCTCCATACCCTCTGATCCCTTCAGCCACAAGGGCCTCATCCAACTCTCTCTTAAATATGGCCAACGAACTGGCCTCAACTACCTTCTGTGGCAGAGAATTCCACAGATTCACCACTCTCTGTGTGAAAAACGATTTTCTCATCTCGGTCCTAAAAGACTTCCCCCTTATCCTTAAACTGTGACCCCTTGTCCTGGACTTCCCCAACATCGGGAACAATCTTCCTGCATCTAGCCTGTCCAACCCCTTAAGAATTTTGTAAGTCTCTATGAGATCACCATTCAATCTTCTAAATTCCAGCGAGTACAAGCCGAGTCTATCCAGTCTTTCTTCATATGGAAGTCGTGCCATCCCAGGAAAATCAGTCTGGTGAACCTTCTCTGTCATTCCTTTCTATTGCATTAATCTCCTCTCTAACCAACAACGCTACCCCACCTCCTTTTCCTCTCTGTCTATCTGTCTGTCCTTCCTGAATATTGAATATCCCTGGATGTTCAGCTCCCAGCCTTGGTCACCCTGGAGCCATGTCTCCGTGATCCCAACTATATCATAATTATTAATAGCTATCTGCACATTCAACTCACCCACCTTATTACGAATGCTCCTCGCATTGAGACACAAAGCCTTCAGGCTTGTTTTTACAACACTCTTGGCCCTTTTACAATTATGTTGAAAAATAGCCCTTTTAGATTTTTGCCCTGGTTTTGGGTTCCTGCCACTTTTCACCTCGCTACCCATTGCTCCTATCCTCATTGTACACCCCTCTGTCTCTCTGCTCACACATTTAAGAAACCCTCCACTTCTTATTCTCCGTTTGTTATTTTTTTCTTCTTTCCTCCCTACGTGTTGCGTCTGACTGCTTCTCTTCTCTGCCTCCTGCCTCACAAACGGACTAGCCTTCTCTATTTGAGTCCCTTCCCCCGCCGATCTAGTTTAAAGTCTCCCCAGTAGCCTTTGCAAATCTCCCCACCAGGATATTGGTTCCCCTCGGGTTCAAGTGCAACCCGTCCTTCTTCCCCAAAAGAGGTCCCAATGATCCAGAAACTTGAATCTCTGCGCTCTGCACCAGTCCTTTAGCCACACATTTATCCTCCACCTTGCTCCATTCCTACTCTCACTGTTGCGTGGCACAGGCAGTAATCCTGAGATTGTTACCTTTGCGGTCCTTCTCCTTAACACTCTTCCTAACTCCCTAGATTCTCCTTTCAGGACCTCCTCTCTTTTTCTACCTATGTCATTGGTACCTATATGTACGACGACCTCTGGCTCCTCTCAACAGTACTCAACAGTACTCCCCCAACAGTATTCAAACAGGAGTACTTATTGCCAAGGTGTACAGCCACTGGGGTACTCTCTAGTCCCTGCCTCTACCCCTTGCCTCTCCTAAGCGTGATCCACTTTTCTGCCTCCTGTGGTTTTGGAGTGACCACCTGTCTGTAGCTCCTCTCTATGGCTTCCTCACTCTCCCTGACCAGACGGAGGTCATCGAGCTGCTGCTCCAGGTACCGAATACGGTCCATTTGGAGCGCCATCTTGACGCACCTGGCGCAGATGTGGACGTCTGGAGAGCTATCTGACTGCATGACCTCCGACATCTGACATCCAGAACAGTAAACTGCCCTGGCACTCATCCTCCCCCTTACCCTGGATACAATACAATACAATACAATGTACAATACAATGCAAGGATTTTAGCTGAAAGAAATCAGCAGGGATCTGACTGCCAATTAGCTGCTCCCTCGAGTCATCTTCCACCAATCAGCGGCTTCCTCAACTGCGAGCTGCGAATGGAACATTACTGATTTGGGCTCCTCCCCCTGCAACCGCTCCTGGGCCTCTGTCTATATATAATCTGTATTATATATATATTTTTATTTTTCATTTTTATTAAACACAAAACGTTATCCTTTAAACTTTACTAATAAATACTGAACCCTTAACTCCCAGAATCCTTACCTCCCAGTTAATGTATTAATGAAATGTAAAAATGTAAACCCCGTGTTGCACCCAATCAGCTGCTTCCTCTGGTCCTCTTCAACCAATCAGAGGCTTCCACCAGATTCCCTCTCTGGAAGATGGAAACAAAGATTTGGGTGGAACGTTGCAGATTTTGGTCTCACAGCGCAGGTAACTCCACCCTCTCGCACCAACAGCTCCCCGGGCCTCTGTGAAAAGCAAGCCCCGCGCTAGATTTATACTCACAGCGCAGGTAACTCCACCCTCTCGCACCAACGGCTCCCCGGGCCTCTGTGTAAAGCAAGCCCCGCACTAGATTTATACTCACAGCTCCAACGGCTCCCCGGGCTAATCCGCCTAGGACCAGGTGTTCGGGTATCTGGAATGTAAGCAATGTTCTTATGCTCCTTCGTCAGTGGACTCCTGTCATAGTCCTATCTCTAGCCAAACTAACCATGAAGGTGGTCATGCTTATGGCATTGGTGTCAGCCCAACGTGTGCAGACATTACAGAAGCTATGGCTAGACAGAATGGCGGTATCAGCAGATGCCATCACTTTTTATGTCTATGATAGGCTCAAGCGGAGTAGAATAGGCATGACAGGATGTAAGATTGTTTTTTCGGCATATCCCAAGGATTCTAGTCTGTGTGTAGTGTCATATTTGTCCCATTACATTGAGGCTACCAGAACCCTAAGCGGAACAGAGTCATCATTGTTTATTAGCCACAAAAAAACACAGTAAGGTGTTGGTGCGAACAATTTCAAGGTGGCTAAAGCTGGATCTGGGAAGTGCAGGGATTGACACCGATAAATTTAAATATCATTCCACCAGGGCAGCATCAACTTTCACGGCCAGGGCGATGGACGTGTCTATAGACCATATCCTCGCGGTCGCAGGATGGTCCATTGAGCTGACATTCCATAGATTTTACCATAAGCCAACTGCAAGGCTGGGGGTATTTGCTGAGTCTGTTTTAAGTTCAGTTATATAGTTTCCCCCTGATATAGAGGGGTTGCTATTGTTTCTTTGAAATAAACCGTTAATTCATTTAAACAATGTTATGATTGATGATTATTGATTATTTAATTATGTTGAGTCAATCAATGCAGTGAGAGGCCAGATTTGAATATGCGGCATGAAATCACAGGGCTTTGAAATCTTCACGCAGTCACTCAATTGACTCCGAAGTAAAATAGTAAGATTAAATGAGAACTTACCAGTTTGAAGTTTGATCTTTATGTTATGAGGGGTTACATTGAGGGACTACGTGCCCTCCGCTCCCAACCCTCATGAATATCATCTGGTAGTTCTAGTCTTCTGTTATCTTACTATTATACTTCAGTCACTATTACCTGTGATTTCACACCGCTGCTTTAAAGATTGTCGGCTGTACGGGGTTCTTCACGTCGTCCCTCATCGTAACTCCCCATAAAATAAAGATCAACCTTCAAACTGGTAAGTTCTCATTTAACATTACTATTTTATTTCTTTCTTCACGTTTAAATTATAATGTTTTATTTTTAATTGTCTACTGTATATCGTGTTGTTCATTGCGAGCGAAGCACCAAGGCAAATTCCTTGTATGTGTATATATACTTGGCGAATCAAATTGATTCAATATATTCTGCACTCTGTATCTTCCCCTTTGCTCTACCTATTGGACTTGAGTTTAGACTGATTGTATCTATGTGTGCTATATCTGATCTGCTTGGATAGCATGCAAAACAAAGCTTTTGACTGTACCTCGGTAAATGTGACAATATTAAACACAAACCAGGTGGCACGATTGTGCAGCAGTAGAGCTGCTGCCTTACCGCGCCCGAGACCTGGGTTCGAACCCGACTACAGGTGCTGTCTATATCGTGTTTGTATGTTCTCCCCTTGACCTGTGTGGGTTTTTGCCCAGTGTTCCTGGTTTCTCCTGCATTCCAAAGGTGTACAGGTTAATTGGCTTGGAATAATTGTAACTTGCCCCTAGTGTGTGTAGGATACTGTTAGTGTGCGGGAATTGCTGGTCCGTGCGGACTCGGTGGGCCGAAAGGTCTGTTTTCCCGCTGTATCTCTAAACTAAACTCATGGTAGGATGCAGCCGGACAATCCTTACTATTGAGCCAGTACATAGCGTGCGGATTGAGAAAGAGATTGATTACATTGGGACAGTCTTTGAAAGCATTCTTGCATTAAATCTATGAAGAATGTTTTGTGCTGGATATACACCTGAATTATTCTATTTTGAGGGCAAAGGCGAGGAAGAACATCAGCAATGTAAACTCACGTGATGCCTTTAAGGAATTAAACTGATTAAGAAAATAATGCGTGTCTGAGAGCTGCTTTAGTGTCAAGTGACCTTGTTACAACAAGCCTCCTGTGCATAGTGCTTATGTCCACTTGCACCAAGCCCCAAACAGTTTTGCAGCTCATGACACATCGAGGTATAGATTCTGTTGTGCTTTCGACCAATTTGTATAAAGTAATCCCCATAAACAGGTCATTTGACGAGACCACTTGGGCTGCTTTACACTTCATACTTTATAGAGACGCAGCATTGAAATAGGCCCTCCGGCCCACCGAGTTGACCAGCAATAACCCATACACTAGCACTATCCTACTCACTCGATGCAACTTAGAAATTGACAGAAGCCAATTAACCTACAAACCTACACGTCTTTGGAGTGTGGGAGGAAACCGGAGCACCCGGAGAAATCCCACGTGGTCACAGGGAGAAATGACAAACTCTGTACAGACAGCACGCAGTCAGGATGGAACCCGGGGCGCTGTGAGACAGCAGCTCTACCGCTGCACCACCGTGCTACTTTATCGATGTTGGTAAAAGACAAATACCAGTCAGGATATCAAGGAAAATTGCACCTATTCTTTAAAATAGAAGCAGGAACGTTTTACAATCCAAGAGCAGGGAGTGTTTCAATTTAACAGACGTTTAAGAGAAAGAGCGATGTGAGGGATTTTTTTTTAAACATCTGGATAAACGACCAAGCTTGTGAGAATTAAAACATTGACTGCACTCTTGTTCTGGTAGAGTTAAGGGCCTGTCCTACTTGGCGATTTTTTCGGCGTCTGTCGGCGTCATATCAGTGTCCCCAAAAGATTTTGAACATTTCAAAATCCAGCGGTGACAAAAATATGTTGCGACACTTGAAAAAACACTGCCCGTCAAACGCCATCATGGCGCGTCACCACATCACGCCGCAATTTATTCGGTGACCTGATACGTTCGTCAATGATGCCGGCAGTGGGACAGGCCCTTTAACATATTTCCGAACTCTACAGGAGCAAAGGTCACCCCTCTCTTTGGATTTCCTAAATTCAAAAGTTGTCAATTCCGGCCATTTAGAGCAACAAAAGACAGATATCCCATCCGCGCATCGTGGTCTGTTACAGCAGACGGTCGCAATCCCACTGCAAAGAAGATTCGGATGTACAACTAAGATTTGCTACTTCATGCTTGCAGAAGACACAGGAAGACGAGTTACAAAGGCAGACGGAATAACTATCCTACAAACAACACCCGCTGAGGAGCAAATGGAAAGGCCACAAGCAGTTGGTGTTCGATGTAACCGATGATTTGTTCAAACTGGTGCGCACCAGGAGACCAGTCAAAGTGGAGCTCCTGAGCATGGCTTTGGTACAGCTTTTACATTCCCAGCTGACAAAGTTACACAAACATTTGAATAACAGTAAAACTAGGTCTTGATTGCAGAATGGAGGTACTGAAAGAATTAATTAGGTGACAAACTAGATCTTGATTACAGAATGAGACAAGTCTAACATATTTCACAGTAGAAGGTAGACACAAAATGCTGGAGTAACTCAGCGGGTATGGCAGCATCAATGGAGAGAAGGAATGGGTGACGTTTTGGGTTGAGTTTGAAACATAGAAACATAGAAACATAGAAAATAGGTGCAGGAGTAGGCCATTCGGCCCTTCGAGCCTGCACCGCCATTCAATATGATCATGGCTGATCATCCAATTCAGTATCCTGTACCTGCCTTCTCTCCATATCCCCTGAACCCTTTAGCCACAAGGGCCACATCTAACTCCCTCTTAAATATAGCCAATGAACTGGCCTCAACTACCTTCTGTGGCAGAGAATTCCAGAGACTCGCCACTCTCTGTGTGAAAAATGTTTTCCTCATCTCGGTCCTAAAGGAATTCCCCCTTACCCTTAGACTGTGACCCCTTGTTCAGGAACTCCCCAACATCGAGAACAATCTTCCTGCATCTAGCCTGTCCAACCCCTTAAGAATTTTGTAAGTTTCTATAAGATCCCCCCTCAGTCTTCTAAATTCTAGCGAGTACAAGCTGAGTCTATCCAGTCTTTCCTGATATGAAAGATATGTGGAGAAGGCAGGCACGAGTTATTGATTGGGGACGATCACCCATGATGACAATGAGTAGCGGTGCTGGATCGAAGGCAGGATGGAGGCAGGATCGATTTTAACATTTAAGAGTAAAGTGGATAGGTATATGGACGTGAAGGGAATGGAGGGGTATGGTCTGAGTGCAGGTAGATGGGACTAGGGGAAAACAAATGGTCGGCACGGACTGGAAGGGCCAGAGAGGTTTCCGTGCTGTAATTGTTATATGTTATATATATGTTATATGAAGGGCCGAATGGCCTCATCCTGCACCTATTTTCTATGTTTCTATGGAGGAGGTCTAGGACAGAGAGGTCAGCGTGGAAGCGGG
This sequence comes from Okamejei kenojei, assembly GCA_035221665.1. NCBI lineage: Eukaryota > Metazoa > Chordata > Chondrichthyes > Rajiformes > Rajidae > Okamejei > Okamejei kenojei. Next base: position 62,994 of record JAVHYY010000302.1, on the reverse strand, counting down.
TAGGGGAATTAAACTATTTTTCAACCATGAGATCAGGTAAATCCAGGCAGACTGAGCGAACGTGTTCAGCTAAACGATTGCCTTGTCTACGTTTAGTTCCGCCTTCAAGACCACACCTTGAACAATGGATAAAGTAGATGAGGCTTGGAGGAGGTGCAAGTGAGCCTCTGTCTAACCTGAAAGGACTGTCGGGTTCTCTGGACAAAGTCCATGGAGGAGGTAACGGGAGAGATGTTGCGTCTCGTGTGGTTGCAGGGGGAGGAACCTGGATAGGGCGACGTTGGATGAGTAGGGATGTTTACCACGGGTTTCGGGAGGCGAATAGCGATGGAGATGGTAAGATGTGACAAGTGGTGGGATCGGAGGATGATGTGTTGTATGCGACGGCAGATGGCGTGAAAGGTAGGAACCAGGGGAACCTTATCCGTCTTCCGACTAGGACTAGGGGAAGGTTTGTTCCATACACCAACCACCCTTTGTCTGAAACGCTACCCCTCAGATGCCCATTAAATCGTTTCCCCTTCATCTTAAGCCAATGTTGGCTAGTCCTCGATTCCAATACTCTGGACAATAGATTCTGTGCATCTACCCGATCTATTCCTCTAATGCTGTCATTATGTATTCCTCCATAAGATCACCTCTCTTCCCCCTGTGCTCCAAGAAATAGAGTCAACCTCTCCCTATAGCTCAGACCCTCTCGTCTTGGAAAAACTCTCGAATGTTTTGTCTGCACCTGTAGATCGATGTTGCATGTTAACCAATCACACACCAGCCAGCATCTCTTACTCCACCCCACTGTAATGCTTATACTAACACTGGTTTCCCAGCACCGTCAGTTGGAGCAGCCAGGATGTATTGACAACTAATCATCCTCCATGCTGTTAAGTTTTAGTGCTGATTAAAGATGTTACTTTAAGGCTACTGGGGAGACTTTAAACTAGAAAGGCAAAGGCTACTGGGGAGACTTTAAACTAGAAAGGCTGGGGCGAGGGACTCGGGGTCAGGGTGTGGGGCAAGAGGCAGAGAAGGGAAGCACTCGGATCCAAAATGTAGGCGAGAAAGATGAAAAAGATAATAGACAGAGAATAAGGGATGGTGGGTTTCTAAAATGTGTATATTTTAATGCTAGGAGCATTGTAAGTAAGGTGGATGAACTTAGAGCCTGGATTGACACCTGGAAATACGATGTTGTGGCAATCATTGAAACATGGTTGCAGGAGGGCTGTGATTGGAAACTAAATATTCCAGGATTTCGTTGCTTCAGGTGTGATAGAATTGGAGGGACCAGAGGGGGAGGTGTTGCATTGCTTGTCAGAGAAGATATTACAGCAGTGCTTTGGCAGGATAGATTAGAGGGCTCGTATAGGGAGGCTATTTGGGTGGAACTGAGAAGTGGGAACGGTGTAGCAACACTTTTAGGGGTGTATTATAGACCGCCAAATGGGGAGCGAGAATTGGAAGAGCTAATATGTAAGGAGATAGCAGATATTAGTAGTAAGCACAAGGTAGTGATTGTGGGAGATTTCAATTTTCCAAAAATAGACTGGGAAACACATTCTGTAAAGGGGCTGGATGGTTTGGAGTTTGTAAAATGTGTACAGGATAGTTTTTTGCAGCAGTACATAGAGGTATCGACCAGAGAAGGGGCAGTGCTGGACCTCCTGTTAGGAAATGAGGCAGGTCAGGTGACGGAGGTATGCGTTGGTGAGCACTTCGGGAGCAGTGATCACAATACCATTAGTTTCAATATAATTATGGAGAGAGTCAGAACTGGACCTAGGGTGGAGATTTTTGATTGGAGAAAGGCTAACTTTGCGGGAATGCGTAAGGATTTAAAAGGAGTGAATTGGGACACTTTGTTTCATGGGAAGGATGTAGAAGAGAAATGGAGTACATTTAAAGGGGAAATTGTAAGAGTACAGAATCTTTATGTCCCTGTTAGATTGAAAAGAAATAGTAAAAATTGGAAAGAGCCATGGTTTTCAAGAGAAATTGGACACTTGTTTCGAAAAAAGAGAGATATCTACAATAATTATAGGAGGCATGGAGTAAATGAGGTGCTAGAGGAGTATAAAGAATGTAAAAAGAATCTTAAGAAAGAAATTAGGAAGGCTAAAAGAAGATATGAGGTTACTTTGGCAAGAAAGGTGAAAGTAAACCCAAAGGGTTTCTACAGCTATTAATAGCAAAAGGATAAAATTGGACCATTGGAGAGCCAGAATGGACAGCTATCTGCAGAGCCAAAAGAGATGGGGGAGATATTGAACAATTTCTTCTCTTCGGTATTCACCAAGGAGAAGGATATTGAACTCTGTGAGGTACGGGAAAAAAGTAGAGTCGCTATGGAAACTATAAGATAAAAAGAGGAGGAAGTACTGACACTTTTGAAAAATATAAAAGTAGATAAGTCTCCAGGTCCTGACAGGATATTCCCTAGGACATTGAGGGAAGTTAGCGTAGAAATAGCAGGAGCTATGACAGAAATATTTCAAATGTCATTAGAAACGGGAATAGTGCCGGAGGATTGGCGTACTGCGCATGTTGTTCCATTGTTTAAAAAGGGTTCAAAGAATAAACCTAGCAATTATAGACCTGGTAGTTTGACGTCAGTGGTGGGCAAATTAATGAAAAGGATACTTAGAGATAATATATATAAGCATCTGGATAAACAGGGTCTGATCAGGAACAGTCAACATGGATTTGTGCCTGGAAGGTCATGTTTGACAAACTTTCTTGAATTTTTTGAAGCGGTTTCTAGGGAAATTGATGAGGGTAAAGCAGTGGATGTTGTCTATATGGCTTTCAGTAAGGACTTTGACAAGGTTCCCCATGGAAGGTTGGTTAAGTAGGTTCAATCTTTGGGTGTTAATGGCGGAGTAGCAAGATGGATTCAACAGTGGCTTCATTTCCAAGTATTGAGCGTCACGAATATTGTTATTGGCATTTGCGATGTTCAAGGTTTTTTGCTGACAGTTGCGGAATCTGTGGAACAATAGAGAAGCAGAGAAACCTAGAAAATAGGTGCAGGTGGAGGCCATTTGGCCCTTCGAGCCAGCACAGCCATTCATTGTGATCATGACTGATCGCCACATTCAATAACCCTTGTCTTCCTTCTCCCCATATCCCTTGATTCCACTAGCCCCTAGAGCTCTATCTAACTCTATAAATGCCTCCAGTGATTTGCCCCCCACTGCCCACTGTGGCAGGGACTTCCACAAATTCACAATACTCTGCGAGAAAACGTTTTTTTTCTCACCTCAGTCTTAAATAGCCTCCCAATTATACTAAGCCTGTGGCCCCTGGTTCTAGGCTTACCCAACATTGGGAACATTTCTCCTGCATCTAGCTTGTCCAGCTCTTTTATAATTTTATATGTTTCTATAAGATAAAAACATAGAAAAATAGGTTCAGGAGTAGGTCATTCGGCCCTTCGAGCCTGCACTGCCATTCAATATCTTAATGGCTGATCATCCAACTTAGTATCCTGTACCTGCCTTCTCTCCATACCCCTGATCCCTTTAGCCACAGGGGAACATCTAACTCCCTCTTAAATATAGCCAATGAACTGGCCTCACTACTTTATGTGGTAGAGAATTCCACATCACCCTCTGTAAGAAAAAAAAGTTCTCATCTCGGTCCTAAAAGACTTCTCCCTTACCCTTAAACTGTGACCCCTTGCTCTGGACTTCCACAACATCGGGAACAATCTTCCTGCATCTAGCCTATCCAACCCATTAAGAATTGTGTACGTTTCTATAAGATCCCCCCTCAATCTTCAAAAATCTAGCAAGTACAAGCCGAGTCTATACAGTCTTTCTTCATATCAAAGTCCTGCCATCCCCGGAATCAGTCTGGTGAACCATCTCTATACTCCCTCTATTGCAAGAATGTCGTTCCTCAGATTAAGAGACCAAAACTGTACGCAATACTCCAGGTGTGGTCTCACCAGGCCATGTACAACTGCAGTAGAACCTCCCTGCTCCTATACTTAAATCCTTTTGCTATGAATGCTAACATACCATTCGCTTTCTTCACTGCCTGCTGCGCCTGCATGCCTACTTTCAATGACTGGTGTACCATGACACCCAGGTCTCGTTGCATCTCCCCTTTCCTTAATCGGCCACCATTCAGATAATAGTCTTTCCTGTCCTGCCACAATAGTCGATAACCTCACATTTATCCACATTATACTGCATCTGCCATGCATTTGCCCAGTCACCCAACCTATCCAAGTCATCTTGCAGCCTCCTCGCATCCTCCTCACAGCTACAGTGGCTTGCAACAGTATTCATACCCCTTGAACTTTTCCACATTTTGTCACGTTAAAACCACAAACATAAATGTATTTTATTGGGATTTTAAGTGATAGACCAACACAAAGTGGCGCATAATTGTGAAGTGGAAGGACAATGATACATTGTTTTCAAATTTTTTTACAAATAAACAACTGAAAAGTGTGGCGTGCAAATGTATTCAGCCCCCTTTACTCTGATACCCCTAAATAAAATCCAGTGCAACCAATTGCCTTCAGAAGTCACCTAATTAGTAAATAGTCCACTTGTGTGTAATCTAATCTCAGTATAAATACAGCTGTTCTGTGAAGGCCTCAGAGGTTTGTGAGAGAACATTAGTGAACAAACAATGTTCCTTGGGCATGATGAAGCCCAAGGAACACACCAGACAGGTCAGGGATAAAGGTGTGGAGAAGTTTAAAGCAGGGATAGGCTGTAAAAAAAATCCCAAGCTTTGAACATCTCACGGAGCACTGTTCAATCTATCATCCGAAAATGGAAAGAGTATGGTGCAACTGCAAACCTACCAAGACATGGCCGTCCACCTAAACTGGCAGGCCGGGCAAGGAGAGCATTGATCAGAGAAGCAGCCAAGAGGCCCATGGTAACTCTGGGGAAGCTGCAGAGATCCACAGCTCAGGTGGGTGAATCTGTCCATAGGCCAACTATTAGTCATGCACTCCACAAATTGGGCCTTTATAGAAGAGTGGCAAGAAGAAAGCCATTGTTGAAACGATGCCATAAAACGTCTAGTTTGCAGTTTGCCACAAGCCATGTGGGGGACACAGCAAACATGTGGAGGAAGGTGCTCTGGTCTGATGAGACCAAAATTGAAGTTTGTGACTTAAATGCAAAACGCTATTTTTTGCGGAAAACTAACACTTCGCATCACCCTGAACACACCATCCCCACTGTGAAACATGGTGGTGGCAGCATCCTGCTGTGGGGATGCTTTTCTTCAGCAGGGACAGGGAAGCTGGTCAGAGTTCTTGGGAAGATGGATGGAGCCAAATACTGGGCAATCTTGGAAGAAAATCTGTTAGAGTCTGCAAAAGACTTGAGACTAGGGCGGAGGTTCATCTTCCAGCAGGACAACGACCCTAAACATACAGCCAGAGTTACAATGTAGTGGTTTAGATCAAAGCATATTCATGTGTTAGAATGGCCCAGTCAAAATCCAGACCTAAATCCAATTGAGAATCTCTGGCAGGACTTGAAAATTGCTGTTCACAGACGCTCTCCATCCAATATGACTGAGCTTGAGCTATTTTGCAAAGAACAATGGGAAAAAATGTCAGTCTTTAGATGTGCAAAGCTGGTAGAGACATACCCCAAAAGACTTGCAGCTGTAAATGCAGCGAAAGGTGGTTCTACAAAGTATTGACTCAGGGGGGCTGAATACTTTTGCACGCCACACTTTTCAGTTTTTTATTTGTAATTTGTAAATTTGGAAACCATGTATCATTTTCCTTCCACTTCACAATTATGCACCACTTTGTGTTGGTATATCACATAAAATCTCAATAAAATACATTTACGTTTGTGGTTGTAACGTGACAAAATTTGGAAAAGTTCAAGGGGTATGAATACTTTTGCAAGCCACTGTAATACTGCCCCCCAGCTTCGAGTCATCCGCAAACTTGGAGATGTTGCATTAAATTCTCTCGTCCAAATCATTAATACATAGTGAAATTGGCTGGGGTCCCAGCACCGAGCATTGCTGTACTCCACTAGTCACTGCCTGCCATTCTGAAAATGGAAACTATGAGATTCAAAGAGGAGGAAGAACTGACACTTTTGAAAAATATAAAAGTGGATAAATCTCCAGGTCCTGACAGGATATTCCCTAGGACATTGAGGGAAGTTAGTGTAGAAATAGCAGGAGCTATGACAGAAATATTTCAAATGTCATTAGTAACGGGAATAGTGCCGGAGGATTGGCGTACTGCGCATGTTGTTCCATTGTTTAAAAAGGGTTCAAAGAATAAACCTAGCAATTAGAGACCTGTTAGTTTGACGTCAGTGGTGGGTAAATTAATGGAAAGGATACTTAGAGATAATATATATAAGCATCTGGATAAACAGGGTCTGATCAGGAACAGTCAACATGGATTTGTGCCTGGAAGGTCATGTTTGACAAACCTTCTTGAATTTTTTGAAGCGGTTTCCAGGGAAATTGATGAGGGTAAAGCAGTGGATGTTGTCTATATGGATTTCAGTAAGGCCTTTGACAAGGTTCCCCATGAAAGGTTGGTTAAGAAGGTTCAATCTTTGGGTGTTAATGGCGGAGTAGCAAGATGGATTCAACAGTGGCTGAAGGGGAGATGTCAGAGAGTAATGGTGGATGGCTGTTTGTCAGGTTGGAAGCCGGTGACTAATGGGGCGCCTCAGGGATCTGTGTTGGGTCCACTGTCGTTTGTCATGTACATCAATGATCTGGATGATGGGGTGGAAAATTGGATAAGTAAGTCTGCAGATGATACTAAGATAGGTGGTGTTGTGGATAATGAAGTAGATTTTCAAAGTCTACAGAGAGATTTGGGCCATATGGGAAAGTGGGTTGAAAGATGGCAGATGGAGTTTAATGCTGATAAGTGTGAAGTGCTACATCTTGGCAGGACAAATCAAAATAGGACGTACATGGTAAATGGTAGGGAATTGAGGAATGCTGTGGAACAGAGGGATCTAGGAATAACTGTGCATAGTTCCCTGAAGGGGGAATCGCATGTAGATAGGGTGGTAAAGAAAGCCTTTATAAATCAGAGCATTGAATATAGGAGTAGGGAAGTAATGTTAAAATTGTACAAGGCATTGGTAAGACCAATTCTGGAGTATGGTGTACAATTTTGGTCGCCTAATTATAGGAAGAATGTCAACAAAATTGAGAGAGTACAGAGGAGATTCACTAGAATGTTGCTAGAAGGTTCCAGCAACTATGTTACAGAGAAAGGTTTGAACAAGTTAGGTCTTTATTCTTTGGAGCGCAGAAGGTTAAGGGGGGACTTGATTGAGGTCTTTAAAATGATGAAAGGGATAGACAGAGTTGACGTGGATACGTTTTTCCCATTGAGGGTAGGGAAGATTCAAACAAGAGGGTATGACATGAGAATCAAGGGACAGAAGTTTCAGGGTAACGTGAGGGGGAACTTCTTTACTCAGAGGGTGGTGGCTGTGTGGAATGAGCTTCCAGCAGAAGTGGTGGAGGCAGGATCGATTTTACTTCGGAGTCACGTGAGTGACTACGTGAAGACCCCGTCCAGCACGCATGCGCGACATTAGCGTTCATGCAGTGCACCCGCGACGAACGGGAGTTCAAGGCGCTCCCGCTACAATTTGAAAAGTCGGGCCGACAGGTAAGCTTTACCGTGGCCGTGTATCTTTTTCTCTGTGGTCTGCTTGTTTTCCAGAAAGAATGAGCAAGACCAGAGGAAAGAAGTCTGCAGCTCGCCCCCGTTCGTCCTCCGTTGAGGAATGCTCTTTGGAGGGGGGGCAAGAGGCGGCGGGTATAACTACCGAGCCGAGCCCAGCACCGCTCGTGCTGCCTGAGCAGCGGGCTGGAGGTACCTGCAGCCAGAACCGGGCGGTAGTGTCCGACGATTCGGATGAAGATGCCTCACCGCTCAAGAGCGGCACAGGCAGCCGCCTAAGCCGCATGGAACGGCTTATGGAGCAATTACTCCAGCGAGATCTGCTGAGAGAGCAGCAGCAGACTCGCCAAGGGAGCTCAGGCACTCCCGCAGTGCCTTTTACGGCACTGGCCATTGCTTCACCTTCTTTTGAAGGCAGCATTGGCGACCAGGTCTGGGCTGGTCAAGAAGAGGGGTCACTGGCTGAAGATATCGGGAGTACGCAGGGTGTACAGGAACAGGAAGAGCTGCTGGGTGTGGTCAACCGCTACGTGGCTATTCCACAAGCGGGTCGGCCATTAGAGCGGAAACTTGCAGCCAGCATTAACCACCTGTCCTCTAAACCCCTACAAGAACAGGTGGTCAATGAGGCTCTTCAACTATATACAGCCCCAGTAAATTGTACATCTTTGAATGTACCTGCTGTCAATAGCCAAATTTGGGGACATTTGGGCAGAACATCAGAAACCTGGAGTTGAAGCTCCAGAAGATCCTTAAACTCCTGACTGCAGGAATAACATCTTATGCTCGGTCCATTGATGGTGCGGACATCTCCACAAATCAGCAAGACACATTAGCTCTGCTGTGCACCACTCAATATGAAATAAATAATTTGCGAAAGGAGATTATCAAGCCTGCCCTCAACCCTAAATTTGCGGGACTTTGCAAAACACCGGGGTCAGAACCTCCTATTCTGCTCTTTGGGAAAGACCTTCCAAAAAAGGTGAAAGACCTGGAAGAAGAATCCAAGACCTTTGGTCTCGTGAGGGCAGGTTTGGGACCGAGCAGACCCAACAAACCCAGGCGGCAGTACCCCATGGCGTCCACCAGTCGTCGACCACACTATGGGACTGGTGAAAGCTCGGGTCCGCAACCATTCCCCGTAAGCCTTTTTTAGGCCAGGGCCCAGAGCGGACCCCATGGAAAATGCGCCACCCCCAACAACATCGAGATCAACATCAACCCTCTACAGCCCAGCAGACGCCTCATCGCCCAGCGAAGAGGCAGAAGAAGCACCAATAACCATGGAGGTAGGTGGGTCTGGTTCCTCTCAGCATATGTGCAGTAGGGGCTCTGTACTAACAGGGGGGAGATTGCACTTGTTTTTTGGATGCATGGGAATCCATCACTAATGACAAGTATATACTCAGCAGCGTTCATGGCTACAAAATTGACTTTGTCCATAAAAATTTTCCACCAGTTCAGCATATGCCCAAAAGGGTATTCACCCTCTCAGTCAAGGAGAAACAAGAGGGTCAAGCTGAACTGATGAGGTTACAAGCTAAAGGTGTCATTGAAAGAACAAAACATGAACCTTTGGAATTTGTGTCTAATATTTTCACTAAAATCAAAAAAGATGGTGGACGACGCATCATCATTGACTTAACTACTTTGAACAAGTCTGTCAGGTATATACATTTCAAGATGGATACTTTTGAAACAGCCAGACTATTGGTTTCTAGAGGGTACTTTCTAGCAAGCATTGATTTAAAAGATGCCTACTACTCAGTACCCATACACAAGGAGCATCGAAAATATTTAAAATTTATCTGGATGAAACAGCTATGGCAATATAAAGCCTTAGCAAATGGGCTAACCTCTGCTCCAAGGTTGTTCACTAAAATCTTAAAACCTGCCTTGGCATTATTGAGGAAACAAAAGCATATAGTCATGGCGTATTTAGACGACATTTTAATAGTAGGGAAAACCTTGGAGACAGCCATTCTGGCAGTAGCAGCCACCAAACGTTTGTTTGAAACTTTGGGGTTTGTCATACATCCAGATAAATCCAATCTTACACCATCTACTGCCATGGACTATCTTGGATTTACGATAGATTACTGTTCGCATGATTGTAACTCTGCCGAAGGGGAAAGCATCAGAATTGGCGCTATCATGCAACAAACTCATGAATAAACATCAGCCAACCATACGGGAAGTAGCTAGAGTTATTGGCAAAATGGTAGCAGCTTTTCCAGCCGTACAATTTGGGCCTTTGCACTATCAAAATTTGCAAAGAGCTAAAGTGCATGCACTAAAGCAAAGCTCAGGTCACTTTGACCGAGCTATGAGTTTAACTGCTGAATCCATTCCAGAGTTACAATGGTGGGCAAGGAACGTAAGACTCAGCTCCAGTCCCATAATGATCACCAACCCAGTATTAACCATTCAAACGGATGCCAGTGCTTTGGGCTGGGGAGCAACTAACATGCAATCCAGCACAGGGGGCAGATGGAATAAATTTGAATCATCTTGCCTACAGACATGGGTATCAACTATTTAGAAATGTTGGGTGCGTTTTTATGGGTTAAAAGCATATTCATCTAATACGCATCATGCACATGTCCGGTTGCAACTAGATAATACCACGGTGGTGGCTTATATCAATCACATGGATGGTGTAAAGTCGATATCGTGTGACAATTTGGCCAACCTAATCTGGCAATGGTGTGTTAAAAGGCATATTTGGTTATCAGCAACTTACCTACCAGGTAAGCAAAATACAGTGGCAGACACCAGGTCACGTAGATTTAATGATAACATCGAATGGATGTTAAATCCCAAAGTATTTGCTGAAATTACAAAGCAATATGGCACACCAGATATCGATCTATTTGCATCCAGGCTGAATCACCTGGTACCAACGTATGTCGCTTGGGAACCAGACCCTGAGGCAGCAGCAGTTGATGCATTCTCGCTGCATTGGGGGAAAATGTTCTTTTATGCTTTTCCTCCCTTCTGCCTCATCAGTCGGGTATTACGCAAGATTCAATTGGATTCCGCTTCAGGAATCTTGATAATACCTGACTGGCCTACACAGCTATGGTTCCCAGTGGCTTTCGACATGGCTGTTGAAACACCGTTGGAATTCCCCAGCAGTCGACAGTTATTAATCCACCCAGTGTCAGGCATTAGTCACCCGTGCCATGACAGAGTCAATCTCCTGGCTTGCAGATTCTAAAAAGACCTCTACTGGGCCTGGGACTGTCTGAGGACGCCATCAACATGATGACCGCATCTCACCGGGAGTCCACCAGGAGACAATACCTGACCAATATAAGAAAATGGGAACGGTATTGCTCCAAAACAGGAACTACCTACACTACAGCTACAGCCACCAGTGTTGTGGAGTTTCTGGTTGGATTACATCAGGAAGGACTCAGCTACAGCGCCATTAATACAGCCAGGAGTGCGTTGTCAGCTTATTTGGTTCCAGCAGCAGGACAACTGACTTTGGGGTCCCATCCACTAGTGGTCAAAATCATGAGGGGCATTTTTAACACCAATTCCCCTAGGCCTAGGTACACTCAGATCTGGGATGTCAGCATAGTACTGACGTACCTTAGGGGATGGCCACCACCCAGGTCACTTACTCTGGAACAACTTACACTGAAATCAGTCATGCTCATGGCTCTAGTGTCAGCTCAAAGGGTACAGTCCCTCCACCTTCTGAGGCTGGACAGCATGACAGAGTCATTGGACTGTATCACATTTCACATTCAGGGACTGGTCAAACAAACTAGACCAGGTACCACGCCTCCAGTTATGGAGTTCCGGGCATATTCACCTGACCCACGGTTGTGTGCCAAGACCCATCTCGCCAACTACATAGACACAACATATAACTTAAGAGGGAGAGAAAAAGCCTTATGGATAAGCCACAAGAAGCCTCATGGTCAGGTGACGAGCCAAACCATTTCAAGGTGGCTCAAGCAGGTGCTTAAGTCCGCGGGAGTCGATACTAATGTGTACAAATCTCATTCCACCAGGGCTGCATCTACGTCGGCAGCTAGGCGAATGGATGTGCCTATGGACCATATTCTGGCCAGAGCAGGATGGTCCTCGGAAAGAACTTTCCAAAGGTTTTATAATAAGCCGCTGGCGGAGCCTGCTACATTTGCAGACAGAATTTTAGAGTCTGCAGATAATATTTAATTTAAGCCCGGGGAGCTCTCTGTTTTTTGTTGTTATTAATAAACCTTTTTTGTTCACAAACAGGTTATTGTTGATTGTATAACATGCTTCCTCCCTCTAAGGTCTTCAGGCAGTGAGTGAAGCATGAGCTGGTACACGGTTCGGATTCACAGAGCTTTGAAGTCTTCACGTAGTCACTCACGTGACTCCGAAGTAAAATAGTAAGATTAAATGAGAACTTACCAGTTCGAAGTTTGATCTGTATTTTATGAGGAGTTACGATGAGGGATTACGTGCCCTCCGCTCCCACCCTCTATTATACAGATCAACTGGTAATTAAGTTCTTATTTTTTCTTTACTATATTTATTTCAATTGTTGTGTTTTTCTGTGAATCCACACCGCTGCTTTGAAGAAATGTCGCGCATGCGTGCTGGACGGGGTCTTCACGTAATCCCTCATCGTAACTCCTCATAAAATACAGATCAAACTTCGAACTGGTAAGTTCTCATTTAATCTTACTATTTTAACATATAACCATATAACCATATAACAATTACAGCACGGAGACAGGCCCTCTCGGCCCTTCCAGTCCGTGCCGACCATTTGTTTTCCCCTAGTCCCATCTACCTGCACTCAGACCATACCCCTCCATTCCCTTCACGTCCATATACCTATCCACTTTACTTTTAAATGTTAAAATCGATCCTGCCTCCACCACCTCTGCTGGAAGCTCATTCCACACAGCCACCACCCTCTGAGTAAAGAAGTTCCCCCTCACGTTACCCCTAAACTTCTGTCCCTTAATTCTCATGTCATGCCCTCTTGTTTGAATCTTCCCTACCCTCAATGGGAAAAGCTTATCCACGTCAACTCTGTCTATCCCTTTCATCATTTTAAAGACCTCAATCAAGTCACCCCTTAACCTTCTGCGCTCCAAAGAATAAAGACCTAACTTGTTCAACCTTTCTCTGTAACATAGTTGCTGGAACCCTGGCAACATTCTAGTAAATCTCCTCTGTACTCTCTCTATTTTGTTGACATCTTTCCTATAACTAGGCGACCAAAATTGTACACCATACTCCAGAATTGGTCTTACCAATGCCTTGTACAATTTTAACATTACTTCCCTACTCCTATATTCAATGCTCTGATTTATAAAGGCCAGCACACCAAAGGCTTTCTTTACCACCCTATCTACATGCGATTCCACCTTCAGGGAACTATGCACAGTTATTCCTAGATCCCTCTGTTCCACAGCATTCCTCAATTCCCTACCATTTACCATGTACGTCCTATTTTGGTTTGTCCTGCCAAGATGTAGCACTTCACACTTATCAGCATTAAACTCCATCTGCCATCTTTCAGCCCACTTTTCCAAATGGCCCAAATCTCTCTGTAGACTTTGAGAATCTACTTCATTATCCACAATACCACCTATCTTAGTATCGTCTGCCTACGTACTTATCCAATTTTCCACCCCATCATCCAGATCATTGATGTACATGACAAACAACAGTGGACCCAACACAGATCCCTGAGGCACCCCACTGGTCACCGGCTTCTAACCTGACAAACAGCCATCCACCATTACTCTCCGACATCTCCCATTCAGCCACTGTTGAATCCATCTTGCTACTCCGCCATTAACACCCAAAGATTGAACCTTCTGAACCAACCTTCCATGGGGAACCTTGTCAAAGGCCTTACTGAAATCCATATAGACAACATCCACTGCTTTACCCTCATCAATTTCCCTAGTTACCACTTCAAAAAATTCAAGAAGGTTTGTCAAACATGACCTTCCAGGCACAAATCCATGTTGACTGTTCCTGATCAGACCCTGTTTATCCAGATGCTTATATATATTATCTCTAAGTATCCTTTCCATTAATTTGCCCACCACTGACGTCAAACTAATAGGTCTATAATTGCTAGGTTTATTCTTTGAACCCTTTTTAAACAATGGAGCAGTACGCCAATCCTCCGGCACTTTTCCCGTTTCTAATGACATTTGAAATATTTCTGTCATTGCTCCTGCTATTTCTACACTAACTTCCCTCAATGTCCTAGGGAATATCCTGTCAGGACCTGGAGACTTATCCACCTTTATATTTTTCAAAAGTGTCAGTACTTCCTCCTCTTTGAATCTCATAGTTTCCATAGCTACTCTACTTTTTTCCCTTAACTTCAATATCCTTCACCTTGGTGAATACCGAAGAAAAGAAATTGTTCAATATCTCCCCCATCTCTTTTGGCTCTGCAGATAGCTGTCCATTCTGGTTCTCTAATGGTCCTATTTTATCCCTCGTTATCCTTTTGCTATTAATATAGCTGTAGAAACCCTTTGGATTTACTTTCACCTTTCTTGCCAAAGCAACCTCATATCTTCTTTTAGCCTTCCTAATTTCTTTCTTAAGATTCTTTTTACATTCTTTATACTCCTCTAGCACCTCATTTACTCCATGCCTCCTATAATTATTGTAGATATCTCTCTTTTTTCGAAACAAGTGTCTAATTTCCCTTGAAAACCATGGCTCTTTCCAATTTTTACTATAAGGGACAGAAGTTTAGGGGTAACGTGAGGGGGAACTTCTTTACTCAGAGGGTGGTGGCTGTGTGGAATGAGCTTCCAGCAGAAGTGGTGGAGGCAGGATCGATTTTAACATTTAAAAGTAAAGTGGATAGGTATATGGACGTGAAGGGAATGGAGGGGTATGGTCTGCGTGCAGGTAGATGGGACTAGGGGAAAACAAATGGTCGGCACGGACTGGAAGGGCCGAGAGGGCCTGTTTCCGTGCTGTAATTGTTATATGGTTATAATGTTTGTAACATAGTAACGTCTTTCTTTCGCCAAGAAGGGTGTGGGAGGCAACTCTAAGTATGTAATCACAGACTACAGAGTTTCCGATAAAATATAACCGAAAGTGCGGGACGCCTTAAAGCCACCGGAAGAAGGGAGCCCCTAGCGGTTTTCCCATACAAGACCGCCCGCGGCTGGTGGGTGCCTGGGCACTCTCAACCAGAGCACCAAGGGGTAAGCGGCCGAAGGAGTGCATCCATCGGGACAGCCGCCACTCTCCACCGGGGCCAGCGCTGTCCAGCCACGGCCGCCCTCCGCCTCGTCTCCTCGCATTGTGACGGACTGTCTATCAGCAACGCCCACACACAAGGGGACGAAAACCCGGCAACGTCCCCTCCAGCAGGAGCGCAGTTCGGTACAGCCTGGTCCCTTCTAAGGACATATGTTACGACATTTGCGGTTGCAGTAAAAAGTACCAGAGGAGCGGGTGATTTTGGTGGGAAGTGATATATGAAACTTGGGAGTTTTACGGGAGCGATATCTGCAGAAGGCGAAAAAAGGGTGGTAATGAGAACATGTTAATGGTTGTGCGGCCACGGGGAAGATGGCATAATTGTCAGAGAATAATTTTGGATACAGAGATCGGGGGGGGTGGTGAAAGGTAATCACAAGATTAATTCCGCCGTAGTTTGTGAATTCAGGAAAAGAGATAACAGCAGGAAGTGCAGGGCTGGTCAGCTTGGAAGCGGTAAAGGGTGATCACCAGAGATGATGAGATCGGTAACGATCTGAAAGATTTTGGCCTAGTGATCGTCTGTGGGAGTCATGGCTAAGCGGTAGCAATTTGGAGGTGCCCGTGTGGCGCCCGCATTGTACATATCAATCTGCACGAGTAAAACAGCACCTCTCCAGTTTGTGGTTTTGATGACAATATATTTTATTTATTACTGAGCATTCAAAGGCCTATGCGGCGTTGACAGTGTGTGAGATTGGACTGGGTGAGGTGATTGGTGATTTTAAGACCATTGTTGTTGCGCCGGCAGTTGCATATATAAAGTTCTAGAGAGGGTAGAGTTCCGGCAGGACAATTCTGTGGGGGGGGGGGGGGGGGGGGGGGGATTTGAAGATAGGAGAGGGTGTTTCCAATGGGAGGCCAGGAATACTTTCCAGAAAATAGGGACCGAGGCGGCGGAATTGGTGGTAGGCTCGATAGTCTGACGTCAAATATACGGTGAGAAGGCAGGATAATGGGTTTAAGAAAGAAAGATAGATCAGCCATGACCAACGGCGGAGTAGATTCGAGGGGCTCAGAAGGATGGAGGGAAGCTTGATCGGAGTACTGTTGGGGATGATGGGGCTTCCGAGAAGGGAGGAGTGTGCGAAGTGGTATATGGGTGAAGGCTGGTAGGGGCTATACGTTTTCAAGAGGGAGAAAGGCATCACTGGAGAGGTTAATGTTAGATGAGGGAGCAGTAGGACCCAGGATGGTCAGCAGGATGGTCAGACCACATGATGTCCGGCCGACAGTGTGGAACCACTTGGCCTGGATCGGAGCCCTACCTCTGCTGGGACGACGGCTCTGGCCTGCTGGTGTGCGGGGGAGAAGCGACGATAGACAATCGACAATATACAATAGGTGCAGGAGCAGGACATTCGACTGTTCGAGACAGCACTGCCATTCACTGTGAGAATGGCTGATCATCTACAGTCAGAACCCGTTTCTGCCTTCTCCCCATGTCCCTTGACTCCGCTATCCTTAAGAACGCTATCTAACTCTCCCTTGAAAACACCAAGAAAATTGGCATCCACTGCCTTTTGTGGCAGCGAATTACACAGATTCACAACTCGCTACGTTAAAAAAAGTGTTTCCTCATCTTCGTTCTAAATGGCTTACCCCTTATTCTTAAACTGTAGTCCTTGGTTCTGGACTCTCCCAACATTAGAGACATGTTTCCTGTCCCTAGGTGTCCAAACCATTAATAATCTTATAAGCTTCAATAAGATCACCTCTCGTCCTACTAAATCCCAGACTATACCAGACCAGCCGCTCCATTCTCTCAACATATGACAGTCACGCCATCCTGGGAGTTAACATCGTGAACCTACGCTGCACTCCCTCAATAGAAAGAATGTCCTTCCTCAAATTTGGACACCTAAACTGCACACAATACTCCAGGTGTGGTCTCACTAGGGCGCTTTACAACTGCACAATGACGTATTTCCTCCTGTACTGAACTCCTCTTGTTATGAAGGCCACCATGCATTCACTGCCTGCTGTACCTGCTTGCTCACTAACAGTGATGATGACCAACGAACTCCAGATCTCGTTGTATTTCCACTTTTCCCAACTTGACACCATTCAGATAATACTCTGCCTTCCTTTGTTTGCCACCAAAGTGGATAACCTCATATTAAACTGCATCTGCCATGCATCTGCCTACTCACCCAACCTGTCCAAGATGCCTCTTCATCGCATCCTCCTCACAGTTCACACTGCCACCCAGCTTTGTGTCATCAGCAAATTTGCTAATGTTACTTTTATTCCCTTCATCTAAATCATTAATGTATAATGTAAATAGCTGCGGTCCTAGCACCGAGCCTAGTGGTACACCACTAGTCACTGCTGCCATCCTGAAGGGGACCCGTTAATACCTACTCTTTGTTTCCTGTCTGCCAACCAATTTTCTGTCTATGTCAGTACTCTACCCCGATTATCATGTGCTCTAATTTTACGCACAAATCTCCTATGTGGGACCTTATCAAATGCTTTCTGAAAGTCCAGGTACACTACATCCACTGGCTCTCCTTGACCATTTTCCTCGTTACATCCTAAAAAAAATCCAGAAAATTAGTCAAGCATGATTCCCCTCCCGTAAATCCAAGCTCACTCGGGCGGATCCTGCTATGCTATCCAAATGTGCTGCTATTTCACCTTTTATAATTGACTCCAGCATCTTCCCCACCACCGATGCCAGGCTAACTGCTCTGTAATTCCCTGTTTTCCCTCGCCCGCCTTTCTTCAAAAGTGGGATAACTTTAGCTACTCTCCAATCCACAGAAACTGATCCTGATTCTATAGTCCTATTTATATAGAAAATGATCACCAACGCGTCCACGATTTCTAGAGCCACTTCCTTAAGTACCCCGGGATACAGACCAACAGGCCCTGGGGATTTATCAGCCTTCAGTACAATCAGTCTACCCAACACCATTTCCTGCATAATGTGAATTTCCTTCAGTTCCTCCCTCACGCTATTTCCTCTGGCCACTAGAACATCAGGGAGATTGTTTGTGTCTTCCTTAGTGAAGACAAATGCAAAGTAACTGTCCAACTCTTCTGCCATTTCCTTGGTCCCCATAATAAATTCACCTTTTTCCATCTTCAAGGGTCGAACATCGGTCTTAACTATGTTTTTCCTATTCACATACCCAAATAAGCTTTTACTATCCTCCTTTATATTCCTGGCTCACTTACGTTCGTACCTCATCTGTTCTCCCCGTGTTGCTATTTTAGTTATCTTCTGTTGCTCTTTAAAAGTTGCCCAATCATCCGGCTTCCCGCTCATCTTTGCCATGTTCTACTTCGGCGAGTATCGGCGGAGTCAGCGCTCAAGTCAGCGTTTGAATCCTTGCATTCAGTCCGAGGCAAGGGTCCATTCCGAAATGTAACGTGCCATTGTGTTTTCTCACGAGATGCTGCCAAATCCGTGGAGTTACTCCATCAGTATGTGCCTAACAATTGTTTTGTTTCTACGTTTATGCATATCATGTCTTTGAGAGCAGGTCGGACAAAGCAGCAGTGAGAACGACCATTGGCTGAACTTCGTGAGTCTTGAGTGCACGATTAAAAATAGGGCAAAGAACACTTTAGCAGGCTTTGAGTGCAGGTCCGAAAAAGCACATACTTCCAAGCTCATCAGTGGAAGGAAGGTTAGCAGTGAGTGTGGGGATTGGCTAAACAATTAGTTTGGAAGATTGGTAAATTGGACAATTAGGCAATTTAGCATCTGATATAAACAAGACTTGCTCAAGGGGTGCGGCCCTGTCGAGGGAAGTGCCCTGTAAGAAAAGTGGGAGTCTTTGGCTGCGAGTCTTCGCCGAGGAGGGTGAGGAAGGACGCCATACCAAACGCTGGAAAGGGAGAGACGAAAGAAGGAAATGTCACGCAAGCTGATTCAGTGTGATACTTGCAGGATGTGGGAGGTCAATGACACCGCTGGTGCCTCTGGCTGCTACAAATGTGAGAAGTGCATCCAGGTACAGCTCCTGAACGACAGTGTTGGGGAACTGGAGAAGCAAGTGGATGGCCTCAGGTTCGTCCGGGGAAACTGAGTCGGTCCTCGGCAAGTCCAACAGTAATTTTGTTACACCTAAGGTACTGGAAGGGAGAAGGTGTGTGACGGTGAGAAAGGGAAGGAAACATGGAATGCAAAGCTCCCCGGGTGTTGTACCGAGTGAGAACAGGTTCACTCTCTTAAAAGCTGTCGGGGCAGAAGACGTTAACACATTGATTGGTGGACTGGCTTGCGAAGCAAAAAGTGCTGTTGAACCCAAACCGAAGAGGCCGACGTCAGGCAACGCCATTGTAGTTGGAGACTCCATTGTCAGAGGTACGGACAGGGCTTTCTGCGGTAACAAACGGGATTAGAGGATGGTGTGCTGCCTCCCTGGTGCCAGGATCCAGGATGTCACGGACAGAATGTAGAAAATCCTCAAGGGCGAAGGTGAACAGCTGGAAGTGGTAGTGCATGTTGGCGCACATGATGTCGGAAAGAAATGGATGAATATTCTGCATATACTTTAGAGAGCTCGGAAAAATGCTGAAATGCAGTACGTCCTGCGTGGTTATCTCCGGATTGCTTCCAGCTCCATGTGCTGGCGAGAGCAGGAACAGGGTGATAGAGTATCTGAATGCGTGGCTGAAGAACTGGTGCAGAGGGCAGGGATTTAGATTCTTAGACCACTGGGATATGTTTTAGAGTAAGGGTGAACTGTACAAAACGGACGGGTTGCACCTTAACAGTTGGGGGACCAACATTCTGGCAGGCTGGTTTACCACTGCTACAAGGGTGGTTTTGAACTAAATAAAGGGGGGGGGGGGGTGTCAAATGGGATAGTCGACGATGGAGTTAAATGGAAAGAGAGTAAAAGGGATAGTTAATGACTCCAGAATTAACAGGAAAGAAAGCTCACAAAGGATAGGAGAGTATGGCCAAGTGTAATAGGGATCGATGTGAAACGTGAGATGCGTAAGGAGTTAAAAGTATTGTATATGAATGTGCGAAGTATAAAACGTAATGTAGATCAGCTTGAGGCTCAGGTAGAGGTTGGTAGACATGACATTGTGGGGATTACTGAGACGTGGCTGCAGGAGGGTCGACCTGGGACCTCAATATTCAGGGTTATCCATCCTATAGAAATGACAGGCAGGTGGGCAGAGGAGGGGGGGGGGGGTAAGCTCTGCTGGTGAGGGATGGAATTCAGTCCCTTGCGAGGGAAGACATTCAGACTAACGAGGTATAACCATATAACCATATAACAATTACAGCACGGAAACAGGCCCTCTCTGGCCCTTCCAGTCCGTGCCGACCATTTGTTTTCCACTAGTCCCACCTACCTGCACTCAGACCATACCCCTCCATTCCCTTCACGTCCATATACCTATCCACTTTACTCTTAAATGTTAAAATCGATCCTGCCTCCACCACTTCTGCTGGAAGCTCATTCCACACGGCCACCACCCTCTGAGTAAAGAAGATCCCCCTCACGTTACCCCGAAGGTAGAGTCACTGTGGATTGAGTTGAGGAATTGTAAAGGCAAGAAGGCACTAATTGATTATTTACAGACCCCCATGTAGTAGCCCGAATGTAGGGTGTAAGTTGCAGCAGGAGTTAAAACTGGCATGTAACAAAGGTAATGCCACTGTGGTGATGGGGGATTTCAATATGCAGGTAGACTGGGAAAAACAGGTTGGTTCAGGACCCCATGAAAGATAGTTTGTAGAATGCCTCCGAGATGGATCTTAGAGCAGCTTGTAATGGAGCCGACCAGAGAAAAAGGAATTCTGGATTTAGTGTTGTCCAATGAACGAGATATGATAAGATAACTCGAGGTAAAGGAACCGCTTGGAGGTAGTGATCATAATATGATTAGTTTTAATCTGCAATTTGAGAAGGAGAATGTTAAATCGGAAGTTGCAGTGATGCAGCTGAACAAAGGGGACTATGAAGGCATGAGAGGAGAGCTGGCCAAAGTTGACTGGAAAGGGATTCTAGCAGGAATGACGGTGGAACGGCAATGGCAGGAATTTCTGGGCATAATCCGGAAGACGCATGATCATTTCATTCCAAAAAGGAAGAAAGATTCTAAGGGGAGTAGGAGGCAACCGTGGCTGACCAGAGAAGTTAGGGATAGAATAAAACTAAAATAAAAGATCTATAACACAACAAAGAGTAGCCGGAATCCAGAGGATTGGGAAAATTTTATAGGACAACAGAAACAAAGAAACATAGAAACATAGAAATTAGGTGCAGGAGCAGGCCATTTGGCCCTTGCGAGCCTGCACCGCCATTCAATATGATCATGACTGATCATCCAACTCAGTATCCTGTACCTGCCTTCTCTCCATACCCCCTGATCCCTTCAGCCACAAGGGCCACATCCAACTCCCTCTTAAATATGGCCAACGAACTGGCCTCAATTACCTTCTGTGGCAGAGAATTCCACAGATTCACCAGGAAGCAAAACGTGCAATACGGGCTGAAAAGATGAAGTACGAGGGGAAGCTGGCCAGGAATATAAAGAAGGGCAGTAAAAGCTTCTTTAGATATGTTAAGGGGGAAAGAGTAGCAAAGTCAAATTTGGGTCCGTTGAAGGCAGGCACGGGTGAAATAATTATTGGCAACAAGGAAATGGCAGAAGAGTTGAATAGATACTTCGGATCTGTCTTCACTAAGGAGAACACAAACAATCTCCCAGATGTACTGTAGGACAGAAGATCTAAGGGGGTAGAGGAACTGAAAGAAATGTTCATTAGGCGAGAAATAGCATTGGGTAGGCTAATGGGACTGAAGGATGATAAATCCCCTGGGACTGATGGTCTGCATCCCAGGTCTAAGAATCTCAGGGAGGTGGCTCTAAAAATAGTGGACGCATTGGTGATCATTTTCCAATGTTCAATAGATTCAGTATCAGTTTCTGTGGATTGGAGGATAGCTAATGTTACCCCACATTTCAAGAAAGGAGCGAGAGAGACAACAGGGAATTACAGACCAATTAGCCTGACTTCGGTGATGGGAAAGATGCTGGAGTCAATTATTAAAGAGGTAATAATGGAGTATTTGGATAGCAGTAAAAGGATTAGTCCAAGGGTCTCGACCCGAAACGTCGCCTATCTCCTTCGCTCCTTAGATGCTGCTGCACCCGCTGAGTTTCTCCAGCATTTTGTGTAACCCTTAGTCCAAGTCAACATGGATTTATGAAAGGGAAATCATGCTTGACTAATCTTCTGGAATTTTTTGAGGATGAAGGGGTGCCAGTGGATGTAGTGTATCTGCACTTTCAGAAAACCTTTGATAAGGTCTCGCACGGGAGACTGTGACTAAAATTAGAGAATATGGTATTGGGGGTAAGGTGTTGACATGGATAGAAAATTGTTTGGCAGACCGGAAGCAAAGAGTAGGAGTGAACGGGTCCTTTTCAGAATGGCAGGCAGTGGGGAGTGGAGTGCCGCAAGGCTCGGTGTTGGGGGCGCAACTGTTTACCTTATATTAAAATAATTTGGAAGAGGGAATTAGGAGCAACACCAGCAAGTTTGAGGATGACACAAAGCTAGGTGGCAGTGTGAACTGTAGAAAGGATTTTAGGAGGTTGCAGGGGGACCTGGACCGGTTGAGTGAGTGGACAGATGCAGTATAATATAGATAAATGTGAGGTTATCCACTTTGGCGACAAAAACACGGGGCCAGATTATTATCTCAATGGGGTTAGGTTAGGTAAGGGGGAGATACAGCGAGACCTGGGTGTCCTTGTACACCAGTCACTGAAAGTTGGCATGCAGGTACAGCAGGCAGTGAAGAAAGCTAATGGAGTGTTGGCCTTCATAACAAGAGAATTTCAGTACAGGAGTAAAGAGGTTCTTCTGCAGATGAATGGGGCTCTGATGAGACCACATCTGGAGTATTATGCACAGTTTTGGATGATCAGCCATAATCATATTGAATGGCGGTGCAGGCTCGAAGGGCCGAAGGGCCTGCTCCTGCACCTAATTTCTATGTTTTGGTCTCCTAATTTGAGGAAGGATATCCTTGTGATTGAGGCAGTGCAGCGTAGGTTCACGAGATTCAACCCTTGGATAGCGGGACTGTCACACGAGGAAAGATTGAAAATACTAGGCTTGTATTCACTGGAGTTTAGAAGGATGAGAGGAGATCTGATAGAAACATATACAATTATAAAAGGACTGTACAAACTAGATGCAGGTAAAATGTTCCCAATGTTGGGTGAGTCCAGAACCAGGGGCCACAGTCTTAGAATAAAGGGGAAGTCACTGAGGTGAGAAAAAACATTTTTACCCAGAGAGTTGTGAATTTATGGAACTCACTTTATGGAGGCCAAATCACTGGTTGGATTTAAGAGAGTTGGATAGAGCTCTAGGGGCTAGTGGAGTCAAGGGATATGGGGAGAAGGCATGCACGGGATATTGATAGTGGACGATCAGCCATGATCACAATGAATGGCGGTGCTAGCTCGAAAGGCCGAATAGCCTCCTCCTGCACCTATTTTCTATGTTTCTATTTATCTATGTTCAACTGAACAAATAGCAATTGGGATTCGCTGATCTTGCTCTCGCTCCTCAGTAACTGCTTGGCTGGAAAACGGAGAGACCCTCCCACACTCTACTGTCCGGCCGGTATATGTGAGCACGATAGCCAGTGCAGGAGTGTTGGTAAAGGTGAGCTTGGAAATTCCCCCGTCTTCCTCCGTAAGCGGCAACAGAACACCACGTGGAATGGGGCACGTTCTGGGGTGGTGCAGACTGCAATGCGGAAATTGGAACGGTGGAACTGGAGTTGGGACGCGGGGGGGAGGTCGCTTGCAGTGGGCGAGGGAGAGTGCAGGGCGGAGCGTCGGGGAAGTTGTGGCGCCGAGCGAGGAAGTAGCGTACAAACCATATAACCATATAACAATTACAGCACGGAAACAGGCCCTCTCGGCCCTTCCAGTCCGTGCCGACCATTTGTTTTCCCCTAGTCCCATCTACCTGCACTCAGACCATACCCCTCCATTCCCTTCACGTCCATATACCTATCCACTTTACTCTTAAATGTTAAAATCGATCCTGCCTCCACCACTTCTGCTGGAAGCTCATTCCACACAGCCACCACCCTCTGAGTAAAGAAGTTCCCCCTCACGTTACCCTGAAACTTCTGTCCCTTAATTCTCATATCATGCCCTCTTGTTTGAATCTTCCCTACCCTCAATGGGAAAAACGTATCCACGTTAACTCTGTCTATCCCTTTCATCATTTTAAAGAACTCAATCAAGTCCCCCCTTAACCTTCTGCGCTCCAAAGAATAA
The DNA here is from genome assembly GCA_035221665.1 of Okamejei kenojei. Classification (NCBI taxonomy): domain Eukaryota; kingdom Metazoa; phylum Chordata; class Chondrichthyes; order Rajiformes; family Rajidae; genus Okamejei; species Okamejei kenojei. The sequence continues at coordinate 38,780 of JAVHYY010000302.1, read as the reverse complement.
AGACCTAACTTGTTCAACCTTTCTCTGTAACATAGTTGCTGGAACCCTGGCAACATGCTAGTAAATCTCCTCTGTACTCTCTCTATTTTGTTGACATCCTTCCTATAACTAGGCGACCAAAATTGTACAACATACTCCAGAATTGGTCTTACCAATGCCTTGTACAATTTTAACATTACTTCCCTACTCCTATATTCAATGCTCTTATTTATAAAGGCCAGCACACCAAAGGCTTTCTTTACCACCCTATCTACATGCGATTCCACCTTCAGGGAACTATGCACAGTTATTCCTAGATCCCTCTGTTCCACAGCATTCGTCAATTCCCTACCATTTACCATGCACGTCCTATTTTGATTTGTCCTGCCAAGATGTAGCACTTCACACTTAACAGCATTAAACTCCATCTGCCATCTTTCAGCCCACTTTTCCAAATGGCCCAAATCTCTCTGTAGACTTTGAAAATCTACTTCATTATCCACAACACCACCTATCTTAGTATCATCTGCATACTTAGTTATCCAATTTTCCACCCCATCATCCAGATCATTGATGTACATGAAAAACAACAGTGGACCCAACACAGATCCCTGAGGCACCCCACTGGTCAACGGCTTCCAACCTGACAAACATCATCCACCATTACTCTCTGACATCTCCCATTCAGCCACTGTTGAATCCATCTTGCTACTCTGCCATTAACACCCAAAGATTGAATCTTCTTAACCAACCTTCCATGGGGAACCTTGTCAAAGGCCTTACTGAAATCCATATAGACAACATCCACTGCTTTACCCTCATCAATTTCCCTAGTTACCGCTTCAAAAAATTCAAGAAGGTTTATCAAACATGACCTTCCAGGCACAAATCCATGTTGACTGTTCCTGATCAGACCCTTTTTATCCAGATGCTTATATATATATATATATATTATCTCTAAGTATCCTTTCCATTAATTTGCCCACCACTGACTAGGTCAAACTAATAGGTCTATAATTTCTAGGTTTATTCTTTGAACCCTTTTTAAACAATGGAACAACATGCGCAGTACGCCAATCCTCCGGCACTATTCCCGTTTCTAATGACATTTGAAATATTTCTGTCATAGCTCCTGCTATTTCTACACTAACTTCCCTCAATGTCCTAGGGAATATCCTGTCAGGACCTGGAGACTGATCCACTTTTATATTTTTCAAAAGTGTCAGTACTTCCTCCTCTTTGAATCTCATAGTTTCCATAGCTAGTCTACTTTTCCCCCTTAACTCACAGAGTTCAATATCCTTCTCCTTGGTGAATACCGAAGAAAAGAAATTGTTCAATATCTCCCCCATCTCTTTTGACTCTGCAGATAGCTGTCCATTCTGGTTCTCTAATGGTCCAATTTTATCCCTCGTTATCCTTTTGCTATTAATATATCTGTAGAAACCCTTTGGGTTTACTTTCACCTTTCTTGCCAAAGCAACCTCAATTCTTCTTTTAGCCTTCCTAATTTCTTTCTTAAGATTCTTTTTACATTCTTTATACTCCTCTAGCACCTCATTTACTCCATGCCTTCTATAATTATTGTAGATATCTCTCTTTTTTCGAAACAAGTGTCCAATTTCCCTTAAACCATGGCTCTTTCCAATTTTTACTATTTCTTTTCAACTTAACAGGGACATTTAAAAGTAAGGTGGATAGGTATATGGACGGGAAGGGAATGGAGGGGTATGGTCTGAGTGCAGATAGATGGGACTAGGGGAAAACAAATGGTCGGCACGGACTGGAAGGGCCGAGAGGGCCTGTCTCCGTGCTGTAATTGTTATATGGTTATATGGTTATAAAGATTCTGTATTCTTACAATTGCCCCTTTAAATGTACTCCATTTCTCTTCTACATCCTTCCCATGAAACAAAGTGTTCCAATTCACTCCTTTAAAATCCTTACGCATTCCCTCAAAGTTAGCCTTTCTCCAATCAAAAATCTCCACCCTAGGTCCAGTTCTGTCTCTCTCCATAATTATATTGAAACTAATGGTATTGTGATCACTGGTCCCGAAGTGCTCACCAACGCATACCTCCGTCACCTGACCTGCCTCATTTCCTAACAGGAGGTCCAGCACTGCCCCTTCTCTGGTCGATACCTCTATGTACTGCTGCAAAAAACTATCCTGTACACATTTTACAAACTCCAAACCATCCAGCCCCTTTACAGAATGTGTTTCCAGTCTATTTTTTGGAAAATTGAAATCTCCCACAATCACTACCTTGTGCTTACTACTAATATCTGCTATCCCCTTACATATTTGCTCTTCCAATTCTCGCTCCCCATTTGGCGGGCTATAATACACCCCTAAAAGTGTTGCTACACCGTTCCCACTTCTCAGTTCCAACCAAATAGCCTCCCTAGACGAGCCCTCTAATCTATCCTGCCAAAGCACTGCTGTAATATCTTCTCTGACAAGCAATGCAACACCTCCCCCTCTGGTCCCTCCAATTCTATCACACCTGAAGCAACAAAATCCTGGAATATTTAGTTTCCAATCACAGCCGTCCTGCAACCATGTTTCACTGATTGCCACAACATCGTATTTCCAGGTGTCAATCCAGGCTCTAAGTTCATCCACCTTACTTACAATGCTCCTAGCATTAAAATATACACATTTTAGAAACCCACCATCCCTTATTCTCTGTCTATTATCTTTTTCATCTTTCTCGCCTACATTTTGGATCCGAGTGCTTCCCTTCTCTGCCTCTTGCCCCACACCTTGACCCCTAGCCCCCTCTACCCGAGTCCCCCCAGCCTTTCTAGTTTAAAGTCTCCCCAGTAGCCTTTGCAAATCTCCCTGCCAGGATATTGGTCCCCCTCGGGTTCAAGTGCAACCCGTCCTTTGTGTACAGATCATGCCTTCCCCAAAAGAGGTCCCAGTGATCAAGGAACGTGAATCCCTGCCCACTGCACCAGTCCCTCAGCCATGCATTTATCCTCCACCTCATTTCATTCCTACTCTCACTGTCACGCGGCACAGGCAGTAATCCTGAAATCGTTACCCTTTTGGTCCTTCTCCTTAACTTTCCCCCCAACTCCCTAAATTCTCCCTTCAGGACCTCGTCACTTTTTCTGCCTATGTCATTGGTACCTATGTGTACCACAACATCAGGCTCCTCTCCCTCACTTATCAGAATCTTTTGGACGCGTTCTGACACGTGCGAGACCCTGGCACCAGGGAGGCAAACTACCATCCGGGTCTCCCGACTGCGTCCACAGAATCGCCTATCCGACCCCCTAACTATAGAGTCCCCTATTACAATTGCCCTCCTCTTTTTGCTACCCTTCTGAGCATCAGGGCCGGTCTCTGTGCCGGAGGCCTGGCCGCTGTTGCTGCCCCCAGCTAGGCTGTCCCCTCCAATCGTACTCAAACCCGAGTTCCTATTTTCCAGGTGCACGGTCACAGGGGTACTCTCTAGCCCCTGCCTCTGCCCCTTGCCCTTCCTAACTGTAACCCACTTGTCTTCCTCCTGTGGTTTGGGAGTGACTACCTCCCTGCAGCTCCTCTCTATTACCTCCTCACTCTCCCTGACCAGACGGAGGTCATCGAGCTGCTGCTCCAGGTTCCTAACACAGTCCTTTAGGAGCCCCATCTCAACACACCTGGCGCAGATGTGGATGTCTGGAGGGCTATCAGATTCCCTGACCTCCCGCATCTGACATCCAGAACAGTACACTGCCCTTGCCTTCATACTCCCCCCTTACACAGGATACAATATCAACACAATACAAAGTACACAATAAACTGTTGGAATCTGACTGCCAATCAGCTGCTTTCCCTAGTCCACTTCCCACCAATCAGCGGCTTCCTCAAAAAAAAACCCACTTCTCCAAATGGAACGTTATGGATTTTGGTAAAAACAAGCCTCGCGCTTGATTTTAAACCTTACCGGTCGGGTGTCGCTCCTCCCCCTCCTCCTCTTCCAACGGCTCCTGTGGGCCTCAAAGGGTTGGGGGTGGGGTTGGATAGATCAAGGAGGGTGTGGATGAAGTTGTGGTCGGGTTTAATGGGGCACGGCGGGAATGGGCAAAGTGGGGGCCGTGCGAATCGGGGCCCACGGAAGACGGGCCTGGGTGCAGCGGGCGGTTCATTTTGGGAGGGCGAGGGGTAGCGGGCGAGGGGACGCGGCCATGGAGGGGCACCGGTACAAGGCAGAGAGCCGGGCCAGGGGGCGCTGGGCTCGGTAGCAGCTAAGTAATGGGGAGCGGGCAGGAGGGGAGAAGGGGAGTAGGGCAGAGGGAAAGGGTGCCGGCAGAAGGAGGGGAGAAGGGTGAAGGGAAGAGGGAAAGATTGGGGAAATGGGGACGGGGGAAGTGTGGATGGGCCGGAGAGTGCGCCCGGTGGAAGGTTGCAACGTGGAAATGCCGGGCGGATTGTGGATCCGGGCGTTAATGGGCATGGCGAAAGGAGTGGTGAAGAGGGTTCCCTTTGAGGGGTGGGTTAGACCATTGGCGCGGAACAGCCTGGGCGGATGAGTCAGGTCGTGGAATTCCCCGCTACAAGTGGCGGACTCAGACACTGTAGCGCCGGGCGTAGTGAGGAGGGTTGCCCCGAGCGTGGGGAGCATCGGGCAAGGGGTGTTGTGCGGATGGAGGGGGTGCAGGAAGTCATGAATAAGGAGCGGGTTGAAGAGTGTACCGGGAGAAGAGGAGCCATGTGGAGGGAGGCATGGGGCTGGCGGAGCAGGTGCAGACTGTGTCCGTTGGAGCGTCATAGAAGGTGCCTCTGTCACCTCTGCAAAACGTGCATTAATGGATGGACGTCAGAGTGGATGTATAGGGAGAGGTTATTATCCGATTACAGGGGTATGTTCCCGGGGAGGGGGGTATTTTGGAAGAAATTGGTGAACCAAAGTGGTCAGAAGGAGAGGTATCTACTTTAAGAGGATTGGTGGGAATGGAAAGATGTGACTGGTCGTCTGATGCTGCTGAACGTGCCGTAAATACTAGGGAATGGTATATCGGATGCAAAAACTGGCGTACGGACCAAGGCGATTATTATTCCGCCTGGGGTGGGGGCATGGTGAGCGTGAGCAGAATTGCCTGGACGCATAGGACATACGCTTCAATGGGAAATCGGAGTGAACAAAGAATGCCGACATGTCCGTCCGGGGCACATCACCGCATAAATGTTTCATGCAGGTAATGTATGTCAGAGAAAAGAGTCATTCGCTTACAATAGGAAGCAGCGGTGAGTAACAGTGAATTCATGGAGATTTCAAAAGCTTTCTGGAGCACAATTTATCTCTATTTTCGTCGGTCGGATGCGTGATTAACTGCGAAGGGGATACGTTGTAAAATCATACAACTCACTGTGCGCAAACCTTGTATTGGACAGGCAGTCAGGAATCACTTGAGAGTCCTCGGGGAGAAAGCGACAGAGGATATATTGTGAAACATGACCTTCCAGGCACAAATCCATGTTGACTGTTCCTGATCAGACCCTGTTTATCCAGATGTTTATATATATTATCTCTAAGTATCCTTTCCATTAATTTACCCACCACTGACGTCAAACTAACAGGTCTATAATTGCTAGGTTTATTATTTGAACCCTTTTTAAACAATGGAACAACATGCACAATACGCCAATCCGCCGGCACTATTCCCGTTTCTAATGACATTTGAAATATTTCTGTCATAGCTCCTGCTATTTCTACACTAACTTCCCGCAATGTCCTAGGGAATATCCTGTCAGGACCTGGAGACTTATCCACTTTTATATTTTTCAAAAGTGTCAGTACTTCCTCCTCTTTGAATCTCATAGTTTCCATAGGTACTCTACTTTTTTCCCTTACCTCATGGAGTTCAATATCCTTCTCTTTGGTGAATACCGAAGAAAATAAATTGTTCAATATCTCCCCATCTCTTTTGGCTCTGCAGATAGCTGTCCATTCTGGCTCCCTAATGGTCCAATTTTATCCCTCGTTATCCTTTTGCTATTAATTGCTATTTGCTGTAGAAACCCTTTGGATTTACTGTCACCTTTCTTGCCAAAGCAAACTCATATCTTCTTTTAGCCTTCCTAATTTTTTGTCTTAAGATTCTTTTTACATTTTTTATACTCCTCTAGCACCTCATTTGCTCCATACCTCCTATAATTATTGTAGATATCTCTCTTCTTTCAAAACAAGTGTCCAATTTCCCTTAAACCATGGCTCTTCCCAATTTTTACTATTTCCTTTCAACCTAACAGGGACATAAAGATTCTGTACTCTTACAATTTCCCCTTTAAATGTCCTCCATTTCTCTTCTACAATCTTCCCATAAAACAAAGTGTCCCAATTCACTCCTTTTAATTCCTTACGCATTCCCTCAAAGTTAGCCTTTCCCCAATCAAAAATCTCCACCCTAGGTCCAGTTCTGACTCTCTCCATAATTATATTGAAACTAATGGAATTGTGATCACTGGTCCCGAAGTGCTCACCAACGCATACCTCCGTCACCTGACCTGCCTCATTTCCTAACAGGAGGTCCAGCACTGCCCCTTCTCTGGTCGATACCTCTATGTACTGCTGCAAAAAAACTATCCTGCACACATTTTACAAACTTCAAACCATCCAGCCCATTTACAGAATGTTTTTCCCAGTCTATTTTTGGAAAATTGAAATCTCCCACAATCACAACCTTGTGCTTACTACTAATATCTGCTATCTCCTTATATATTTGCTCTTCTAATTCTCGTTCCTTATTTGGCGGTCTATAATACACCCCTAAAAGTGTTGCTACACCGTTCCCACTTCTCAGTTCCACCCAAATAGCCTCCCTAGACGAGCCCTCTAATCTATCCTGCCAAAGCACTGCTATAATATCCTCTCTGACAAGCAATGCAACACCTCCACCTCTGGTCCCTCCAATTCTATCACACCTGAAGCAACGAAATCCTGGATTATTTAGTTTCCAATCACAGCCCTCCTGCAACCATGTTTTTCACTGATTGCCACAACATCATATTTCCAGGTGTCAATCCAGGGCTCTAAGTTCATCCACCTTATTTACAATGCTGCAAGCATTAAAATTATACACATTTTAGAAAACCCACCATCCCTTTTATTCTCTGTCTATTATCTTTTTCCTCTTTCTCGCCCTACATTTTGTGTCCGGGTGCTTCTCTTCTCTGCCTCTTGCCCCACACCCTGACCCGTAGCCCCCTCTACCCCGAGTCCCTCCCCCCAGCCTTTCTAGTTTATAAAGTCTCCCCAGTAGCCTTTGCAAATCTCCCTGCCCAGGATATTGGTCCCCCCTCGGGTTCAAGTGCAACCCCATCCTTTTTGTACAGATCATGCCTTCCCCAAAACAGGTCCAGTGATCAAGAAACTTGAAAACCCTGCCCACTGCACCAGTCCCTCAGCCACGCATTTTTCCTCCACCTCATTCCATTCCTACTCTCACTGTCACACGACACAGGCATTAATCCTGAAATTGTTACCCTTTTGGTCCTTCTCCTTAACTTTCCCCCCAACTACCTCAATTCTCCCTTCAGGACCTCGTCTCTTTTTCTGCCTATGTCATTGGTACCTATGTGTACCACAACATTAGGCTCCTCTCCCTCCCTTTTCAGAATCTTTTGGACATGTTCCGACACATGCGAGACCCTGGCACCAGGGAGGCAAACTACCATCCGAGTCTCCCGACTGTGTCCACAGAATTGCCCATCCGACCCCCGAATTATAGAATCCCCTATTACAATTGCCCTCCTCTTTTTGCTAACCTTCTGAGCATCAGGGCCGGTCTCTGCACCAGAGACCCGGCCGCTGTTGCTGCCCTCAGGTAGGCTGTCCCCTCCAATCGTACTCAAACCCGATTACCTATTTTCCAGGCGCACGGTCACAGGGGTACTCTCTAGCCCCTGCCTCTGCCCCTTGCCCTTCCTAACTGTGACCCACCTGTCTGCCTCCTGTGGTCTGGGAGTGACTACCTCCCTGTAGCTCCTCTCTATGACCTCCTCACTCTCCCTGACCAGACGGGACTCTCATCGAGCTTAGATGATGCTGCTCCAGCTTCCTAACACAGTCCTTTAGGCGTTCCCCATCTCGACACACCTGGCGCAGATGTGGACGTCAGGAGGGCTATCAGATTCCCTGACCTCCCACATCTGACATCCAGAACAGTACACTGCCCTGGCCTTCATATCCCCTCCCCCCACCCCCCCCCCCTCCTTACACAGGATACAATATCAACACAATATAAAATCACTACAAACTACTGAAAACTGATCGCCAATCAGCTGCTTACCCTAGTCCACTTCCCACCAATCAGCTGCTTACCCTAGTCCACTTCCCACCAATCAGCGGCTTCCTCAAAAAAGCCACTTCTCCGAATGGAATGTTATGGATTTTGGGCAAAAACAAGCCCCGCGCTAGATTTTAAACCTCACCGGACGGGTGTCGCTCCTCCCCCTCCTCTTCCAACGGATCCTGTGGGCCTCTAATATAGATAGTAATCATGAGATAATCGCTCTGATTTTTGCTGCGATAGAGCGCAACTCGTCAATTAGCAGTAAGCGTGGCGGCGGTCCAATACATCAATCATTTTATTGAATCTACTTGAGTACTGTTTATCGCATTCTAACATAGAGAGTGGATTTGCTAATCCAGTTCAGCTGTCGCTGGGAGGAGCGCTGAATATCGTCCTCTGACTTCCCCACTCCACCACAAGGTACCGCTACACCAACCAGGGGAAACTCCGCACCCCCAGACACACACAGGGGGAAAACACCTCATTGACCCCCCCCCCCCCCCGCACACACCCACCCGCGCACGGGCGCGCGGGAGATGTGTTATGCCAAACACGAAGAGTCCCTTTATTCAGCTCCAGCCCAAGTACTTTCCCTTCAACTTCCAAAACCAGCGGGAACTGCTTACACGAAAACAAGAGGTTTTCATCTTGACCGGAAAAAAACACCGCCAATCTCAATCCAGAAGTTCCAGTGACCTCTCCTCCACCTCACCGGCCCTCAAGTTAGGGAAATTCCCTCTCCCTCAAATCGGGGAGTCATCTCACCCCTTAAAAATCCTCGCCCCTTCAAAGAGTAATCTCACTCCTTCAGAGAATATCCTCTCCCTCAAAACGTGCATTGCTCCTTACCATGCCAAACTGGGTGATTTCACATATCGCTCAAAACGCTTGCTTCCACGCTGCTGTCGGTGCTGCCATGGGGGCGCGTCACTGGCGGAGGGACCGTCACAGAAGGGGGGAGCGTTAGCGATGGGGAACCATCACGCACGAGGGACCGTCACTGGCGGGCGAATGTCACTGGCTGCGGGGGGGGGGGGGGGGGGGGTTAATGGCAGTGGCGGTGGAAATACCTCCACCGGGGAGGCCGTCATTGCTTGGCAGGACTAGCAATACTCATGAAGAAGGGATGGCGAATATTACCAGTCGCGGAGTTAATTATCATTTCTCGGAGATAAGCCTCCGCCTCCTAGGACGATCCTAGGTCATTCTCTCCAACGGATCGCACTTGGGGCTCGCTGATCAGGCTCTCGCACTCCCCGTGGGGTGCAGCCTTCCCGTTTAGTTCATTATTCTCCTGCGACGAGAAAACACATTCTATACATTCACCATATCTATTTGTATCCCGATTTTATGTACCATTATAACACAGCCGTTCTGTGCTGCAACGACTAAATGGCATACACTCACAGTACACTTCATCCCCTGACGGAGTACTCCCTCGCTTGTCCACGCTATCCGAAAAGACCAGCCCTTCGCCCTGGCAAGATCCTCGTTAATACACTATGCTTTGCTTTCTTACCAGCTTATTGGCATATTTCCTACAGCAGGGTGAGCAAAACTGAATGCTATACAAACAGGTCAGCCTGACCAACGTCTTGTATGTCACATATCCTCCCAATTGCAATACCGATTCCCTGATAGATAAAGGCTCGTTTGCCAAAAGCTTTCGTCATCACCGTATCGCTCTGTGACGTCACATTCAGGGACAAGTGTACTTGTACTCCTGGATCTCTCTGTTCTGCAACAGTCTCCGTTACTGCAAAATGCAACATCCCGTATATTTGAATTAAACTCTATTTGTAATATCTTCGCCCTGTTTGCCCAGCAGATCAACATCTCCATGCAATCCTTGATTAGCGCCTTGACTCAGGGGATATGGGGAGAAGGCAGGAACGAGGTATTGATTGGGTATGATTAGCCATGATCACATTTATTGGCGGCTCTAGCTCGAAGGGCTGAATGTCCTACTCCTGCACCTGTTGTCTGTTGTCTATTGTCTATTGACTGTTTACGGTTGTGATGTCATTTGTAAAGTTACTAATCATGCCTTGTGCAGTCACATCTAAATTGTGTATACACAGAACAAACACAATTGGCCCAGCATCTTGTGTACACCACGAGACATAATTATCCTGCCTTTAAAACATCCGTGTCATGCCACTGTGAGTTCCGGCACAATGAGTAAATTAAACATCCTTTTCATGCCACAATGAGTTTCCTACCAGTTAGCCAGTTTTGTGTCAGTTTAGCTAAGTTTCCCCGTATGATCTAACCTTCCAGAATAGCCTCCCATGCGGGAGGCATCACGGGTTATGTTGAAGTCAATATAAAGTAGAACTCCTGTCCTGCCCTTCACGCGTCATCCTCCTTGGTCACCTGTTCAATAGACTGTCAAGTTCGTGAGACACGATATCTCACGCACAAACCCATGCTGACTATCCAGAAAGAAATCCTCTTTCAAACTTCATACCTATCATATATGGATTTCAGTAAGGCCTTTGACAAGGTTCCCCATGGAAGGTTGGTTAAGAAGGTTCAATCTTTGGGTGTTAATGGCGGAGTAGCAAGATGGATTCAACAGTGGCTGAATGGGAGATGTCAGAGAGTAATGGTGGATGACTGTTTGTCAGGTTGGAAGCCGGTGACCAGTGGGGTGCCTCAGGGATCTGTGTTGGGTCCACTGTTGTTTGTCATGTACATCAATGATCTGGATGATGGGGTGGAAAATTGGATAACTAAGTATGCAGATGATACTAAGATAGGTGGTGTTGTGGATAATGAAGTAGATTTTCAAAGTCTACAGAGAGATTTGGGCCATTTGGAAAAGTGGGCTGAAAGATGGCAGATGGAGTTTAATGCTGTTAAGTGTGAAGTGCTACATCTTGGCAGGACAAATCAAAATAGGGACGTGCATGGTAAATGGTAGGGAATTGACGAATGCTGTGGAACAGAGGGATCTAGGAATAACTGTGCATAGTTCCCTGAAGGTGGAATCGCATGTAGATAGGGTGGTAAAGAAAGCCTTTGGTGTGCTGGCCTTTATAAATAAGAGCATTGAAATATAGGGAGTAGGGAAGTTTAAAATTGTACAAGGCATTGGTAAGACCAATTCTGGAGTATGTTTGTACAATTTTGGTCGCCTAGTTTATAGGAAGGATGTCAACAAAATAGAGAGAGTACAGAGGAGATTTACTAGCATGTTGCCAGGGTTCCAGCAACTTTGTTACAGAGAAAGGTTGAACAAGTTAGGTCTTTATTCTTTGGAGCGCAGAAGGTTAAGGGGGACTTGATGAGGTCTTTAAAATGATGAAAGGGATAGACAGAGTTAACGTGGATACATTTTTCCCATTGAGGGTAGGGAAGATTCAAACAAGGAGGGCATGATTGAGAATTAAGGGACAGAAGTTTCAGGGTAACGTGAGGGGGAACTTCTTTACTCAGAGGGTGGTGGCTGTGTGGAATGAGCTTCCAGCAGAAGTGATGGAGGCAGGATCGATTTTAACATTTAAAAGTAAAGTGGATAGGTATATGGACGTGAAGGGAATGGAGGGGTATGGTCTGAGTGCAGGTAGATGGGACTAGGGGAAAACAAATGGTTGGCATGGACTGGAAGGGCCGAGAGGGCCTGTTTCCGTGCTGTAATTGTTATATGGTTATATGCTCCATTTTTTTCCCAGTTCCCAAAGATGCGAGGGGTTATAAGTCAATCAGTAAATTGCCCCGAGTACGAGGGCATGACATGCGAATTAAGGGACGGAAGTTTAGGGGTAACATGAGGGGGAACTTCAGAGGGTGGTGGCTGTGTGGAATGAGCTTCCAGCAGAAGTGGTGGAGGCAGGATCGATTTTAACATTTAAAAGTAAAGTGGATAGGTATATGGACGGGAAGGGAATGGAGGGGTATGGTCTGAGTGCAGGTAGATGGGACTAGGGGAAAACAAATGATCGGCATGGACTGGAAGGGCCGAGAGGGCCTGTTTCTGTGCTGTAATTGTTATATGGTTATATCCCGAGGTATCCTCTCTAGTAGCTTTCCAACCACAGATGTTAGTCTTGCAGGTCTTCTGCTGCCAGGCTTTACTTTGCAGTCCTTAAATAGACGCTGAGAATTAACCGTCTTCCCATCATCGTCCCTCTCACCTAAGAATAACAAATATTAGTAAATCTATCTGAACTAAGGGTCCTGCAATTTCATCTCCAGCATTTCACAGTGTCCAATGATATCCCGATAAGCCCAGGGACATTTATCTATCATCATATATTTTAAAACAGCCACCATCAACTCGAATGGAATAAGGATTATCCTCAATACATCACCGTTAACTTTCGCTGATCTTCATGCCTTTTTCCATTGAAAACAGAGGAGAAATAAATACTCAATGAGGACCTTATACAAATTGGGCAGTTCCACTCCATACATGTTTTCTCAAATGTTGTCCATATCTACCTCCTTGTTGATATCGCAAGTTAATTCAGTTACCATTTCACTGCACTTTGCCCTTGAGAAGTCTTCGGCGTCAACGTTTCGTTGGCAATAAGCTGCGAAGTATTCTGATTCACGGTCAGAGAACGCAAAGGGGAAGCATTAACTTTTATGTTGCGACTCATTTTCAGACGGATTTTCACCCATAATATATTAGAACACAACCATTCCATTTTATCTGTAAATTCACTTTTGACCGGTCTCGCGAATCCAATACGTTCAGCGTGTTAGCAACAGAAACACAGGAAATAGGTGCAGGGGGAGGCCATTCGGCAGTTCGAGCGAGCACAGCCATTCATTGTGATCATGGCTGATCGTCCCCAATTAATAACCCGTGCCTGCCTTCTTCCCATATCCCTTGATTCCACTAGCCCCTAGAGCTCTATCTAATTCTCTCTTAAATCTATCCAGTGATTTGGCCTCCATTGCCCTCTGTGGCAGGGAATTCCACAAATTCACAATTCTCTGGGTGAAAACGCTTTTTCTCACCTCTTAAATGGCTTTGCCTTTATTCTTAGACTGTGGTCCCTGGCTCTGGACTCGTCCAACATTACGAGCATTTTTCCTCCATCTAGCTTGTCCAGTCCTTTATAATTGTACATGTTTCTGTAAGATCCCACCTCGTCCCTCTAAACTCCAGTGAATACAAGCTTAGTATTTTCAATCTTTCATCATATGTCAGTCCTGCCATCCCAGGGATCAATCTCGTGAACCTACGCTGCAGTGCTTCAATCACAAGGATGTCCTTCCTGAAATTAGGACTGTAAACAATACTCCAGATGTGGTCTTACCAGAGCCCTATAGAACTGCAGAAGAACCTCTTTACTCCTATACTGAAATCCTCTTGTTATGAAGGCCAACATTCCATTAGCTTTCTTCACAGCCTGCTGTACCAGCATGCCAACTTTCAGTGACTGGAGTACAAGGACATCCAGATCTCTCTGTACCCCCCCCCCCCCCCCCCCCCCCCCCCCCCCCCCCCCCCCCCCCCCCCCCCCCCCCCCCCCCCCCCCCCCCTTACCTAACCTAACCGCATTGAGATAATAATTTGCCCCTTGTTTTTGCCGCCAAAGTGGATAATCTAACATTTAGTTATATTATACTGCAACTGCCACGCATCTGCCCACTCACTCAACCTGTCCAGGTCTCCCTGCAATGTCCTACCATCCTCTTCACAGTTTTCACTGCCACCCAGCTTTGTGTCATCCGCAAACTTGCTAGTGTTGCTCCTAATTTCCTCTTCCAAATCATTAATATATATGGTAAACAGATGCGGCCCCAACATCGAGCCTTGCGGCACTCCACTCGCCACTGCCTGCCATTCTGAAAAGGACCCGTTCACTCCTACTCTTTGCTTCCTGTCTGCCAACCAATTTTCTATCCACGTCAACACCCTACCCCCAATAACATGTGCTCTGATTTTAGTCACCAGTCTCCCGTGCGGGACCTCATCAAAGGCTTTCTGAAAGTCTAGATACACTACATCCACTGGCTCCCCTTCATCCATTTTGATTGTCACATCCTCAAAAAATTCCAGAAGATTAGTCAAGCATGATTTTCCTTTCATAAATCCATCCTGACTTGGACTAATCCTTTTACTGCTATCCAAATGCCCCATTATTAACTCTTTAATAATTGACCAGCATCTTTTCCACCGGCGAAGTCAGGCTAACTGGTCTGTAATTCCTCGTTTTCTCTCTCGCTCCTTTCTTGAAAAGTGGGATAACATTAGCCATCCTCCAATCCACAGGAACTGATCCCGAATCTATTGAACATTGGAAAATGATCACCAATGTGTCCACTTTTTCTCGCGCCACCTCCCTGAGGACCCTGGGATGCAAACCATCAGGCCCAGGGGATGTATCATCCTTCAGATTCATTTGCCTACCCAATACGATTTCTCGCCTAATGATTTTATTTTTCAGATCCTCCTCCCACTTAGATCCTCTGTCCTCCAGTACTTCTGGGAGATTGTTTGTGTCTTCCTTAGTGAAGACAGACCCGAAGTACCTGTTCAACTCTTCTGCCAATTTCTTGTTCCCCATAATAATTTCACCCCGAACGCACTACTCTCTGCAGAGCCTTCTTGTCCTGGGCAGAGCAATTCGAAAACCAGATTGTAATATTTCCGGACAAGGTGCTTTCCACAGCTGCTGTGTAGAAGCACTGGAGGATCCTCGGAGACACTCTGAATTTCCTCAATTGCCTGAGGTGGTAAAGGCGCTGACTTGCCTTACTCACGAGTGCTGCAGCGTGTGATGTCCATGTCATATTCTCAGAGATGTGGACTCCCAGGTAATTAAAACAGCTCACCCTATCCACAGTATCCCCATTTATCCTCAATGGTGTGTACGTCCTCAGATGATGTGCCCTCCTAAAGTCCACGATCAGCTCCTTAGTTTTGTTGTTGTCCTGACACCAGTGGCCAGATCAGCCACCTCCTCCCGGTAGGCCTTCTCATCGTTGTCTGAGATCAGGCCCACCACCACGGTGTCATCAGCAAACTTGATTATCTAGTTGGAGCTGAACCTAGCCACACAGTCTTGTGTGTTCAGGGAGTACAATATGGGGCTGAGGACGCAACCCTGGGGGGATCCTGTGCTCAGGGTGAGGGACTTTGATGTATTCCCTCCCATCTTGACTGCCTGGGGCCTGGCGGTGAGAAAGTCCAGGGCCCAGGCACACAGGGGGGTGTTGAGTCCTAATTCCAGTAGCGTCTCGGCCAGTCTGGTGGGGACTATCGTGTTGAAGGCTGAACTGAAGTCTATGAACAGCATCCTAACGTAGCTACCTTCTTGCTGTCAAGATGAGAGAGAGCAGTGTGCAAAACCTGCGAGACCGCATCATCTGTGGATCAGTTCGGACAGTATGCAAATTGTAATGGGTCCGTTGCGAGGGAGGAAGGCGCAGATGTGTTTCTTCACCAGCCTCTCAAAGCATTTCATGACTACCGGATGGTAGCCATTCAGACAGGCTGGGGAGGAATTCTTTGGTACTGGTACAATGATGGATTTTTTGAAACAGGCAGGGACCACGGACTTGTCCAGGGAGAAGTTGAATATTGTAGTGAGCACCGGAGCTAGCTGCGTAGCACAGGACTTAAGTACTAGCCCCGAGATGCCTTCGGGGCCTGCAGCTTTCCTCGTGTTCACTGTGTCAGAGCCCTCCTCACATCGTGCTCGGACAGCGAGAATGTGTGCACATTCCTCCCTTCAGCTTCATAGCCAGGGATTCCTCCCTTCAGCTTTGTTTGCTCATGTCCCATCATTGTTCCAACGGAGCGGATTGGGGGCTGAGTGGAGATATACTGTAGGGCAATGAGAGACTGAAGAGATTGCCGGAGGATGGAAGGTGAGAGAGTAGAGGAATGGTAGTCATCCAGGGATCCATAGGCAAACACTCCTAATTGAGGTTTGAGCCTCACCACAGCCGTGCCTGCAGGTTGAGATACTAGTGGTGGAAATCATTGATGGGAACTCAGGTTTAGTCCCAGAAATTTCCAGATTTAGTCCCAGAAATGCATACGTTCTCGTTGTGGAGTGTGCGAGGTTCCGGAGAGACATTCGGTTTCAGGAACGGGATGACGATTTCCCCCTAAACACAAGATATCTCCTCTAGATCCATCGTTGTAAAAAAAATTCAGGACACGGGGCATCAAGTGGAGTTCCTAGTCCAACATTGTTCGTACCACACCAGGCTCTGCGACCTCAGTTATCAGTGGTGAGCATCGTCAATATGAGCTATTCCCCTGCACCATCTAACTCCCTCTGAGGCGAATGACAGAGTGAACAATTCAGGAGGTAGTGACAGATTTTGTTGGTTTCTCCACACTCCCAGTTCTCCATTTACAGAACCTCTCACTCGTCTGATGACCTGTTGTGGCTTTTCCACTCGCTCACATGTGTGGATTACTTATTTTGGAGTAGAGGTTTGACACGGGTGAACCCTTGATGATTTTGGCCATGATGATGCCTCCCATGATCAATGTTTTCCCCTTGCAAAACGCACCTCCATTTTCTACCAGTGGAGAACTTGGTCTGGGTTTGACCAGTGACACAGCTGGGACTGTAAGCTCAGGTATCAGTGGCAGGGATTACTGAAGATTGGTGAGTGCCGGAAATTCATCCTATCTCTGAGCGAGTTAAATGAGGTTTGAAAGGGAGACTCAGTAAGAGGTGGTGGTGGGGGGTTGTGGTGTGGATGGTGGTGAGGGCGATGCAAGTATTCAAATAGACCCACTGCACTGGAAACCTACTTTAGCCCATCAGTCAATATCATACAGCACAGACAGTGGCCTTTCAGCACAACTCGTCCATGCCGACCAACCTAACCATCTATGGTAGTTCTGACACTTAGCCGACATATGCTAAACCTGTCCTCGCCATGTATTTGTCCAAATGTCTTATAAATGCCGGTATGGAACCTGTCAATAACCTCCTCTGGGAGTTTGTTCCACACGTTTACAAAAAAAAACAGAATATTGGAGTAGAACAGGTTTGGGCGGAAATGGACGAAGCACAGGCAGTTAGTGTTAGTATAGCTGGGACATGTTGGCCGGTGTGGGCAAGGTGGGCCGAAGGGCCTGTTTCCACACTGTGTCATTATATGACTGAATCAGAGTCGGAATAAGTCTGAAGAAGGGTTCCTGCCCGAAACATCACATATCTAGCAGGTCAGGCAGCATCTCTGAAGAATATAGATATGTGATGTTTCAGGCAGGAACCCTTCTTCAGACTAATTCCGACTCCGATTCAGTTGTTCTTTGCCGTTATGAAAGCAGGGGTGGTGGGCGGTCAGGGGGAGGCGGGGTGAGTGGGGAATGGGCCGCAGTGGGATGGGGAAGTTAGCGGAACTATCAGTGTGGAGCGAGGTCAGATTGCCAGGGGGAGATGGGAGCTCAGGGGGAAAGGCTGGTGAGTTGGAAGCGGATGGGAGGGGGAGTCAATGGGGATGTACGCTCAGGGGGAATGTGTAGGTGGGAAGAGAGAGGTACAGTGGGACAGGCGGGCAGTGAGGGGTTTCGGTGGGAGGGGTTGCAGTGTGGGGCGGTCGGTGGGGGGTGTCAATGGGGAATTGGGGAGCAGTGGCGGGGTAGGAGGGGCGATCAGGAGCTAAGGTGAAGGGAGTGGGGATGAAGGAGAAGGGAGGAGGGAGTGCCAGAGTTTGGGGACTAGCAGAATAGAGGAATGTTGAACACCACAAATCCACACCAGAACATTCTGGAAAAGGTTTTAGCTTCACCATAGCCGTGACTTCGGGTTGAGATACTAGTGGTGGGAATCTTTGAAGTGAATACTGCTCCCCATTTTCAGTCGTGGAAATGCATCCCGAGTCGAGTAAGCGATGTTCGGAAGATAAAGTCGGTGATGGGAAATAGATGATGTATTCACCCTAAACCCAGCGTTATTTTCTCACAATCCACCATCGGGAAAAAAACGTAGGAACGGAATTACAGGAAAAATTCCCCATGCAGCATTGATCACCACCCCACCAGGGTCTGCAAACCACAGTTAGCAGTGGTGGGGATCATCAAAGTACACTATTCCCTGTCTTGTTCCGAAATTCATCCCGGCCTCTCTGAGGAGGGCAGAGATTTAGGATGGAAGGAAGAATGCTGTATGTTTTCCCCACACTCCCAGTTCTTCATTTTCTGAACTCCTCACTTGGTCTGATGATTTTTTCTGATGATTCCACTCTCCCAGTGGATTGGATTGTATGTTTGGAATGGAAGTTTGACACGGCTCAATCGTTGATGTTTCTGGTCGTGGTGAAGCCTCCCATTCTCTCCATCTCATGCAATTCTGTGATTAAGGTTTTCTTGCTTAGTGTACCTCAATTTTCCTCCAGATCCACGGTCAGATGACCAGGGAGCAACAAGTGGAGAACCTGGTCTGGGTTTGCCCAGTGATCCAGCAGGGATTGCAAGCCCAGGTATGAATGTTGGGGATCATTCAAGCGAACACTGCACCCCATGGGCAGTACCTGATATTTGCCCTTCTTTTAGCCAGAGCTGGGGTAACACAGGTTCGAGTCGTGGGATAGGGACTATGTGTGAATGTGTCATTAAGTCCTACCTTGGAAAATACGGGGTGCTGGAGGTTGGAGGTGATGGAGTAGAGGAATGCTGGACAACCAGAGCCGGTCACCCCATGTATTGAGTTTTGAGCCTCAGTGTCTGCGGGTTGAGATGCCAGTCGCAGGAATCTTTGAAGGGTCTGCTTCCGATATTCACTTCTGGAGATTTATCCCGACGCGTGGAATAAAAGGGGTTCAGGAAGGAATGTTGGTGACAGGAAACGGGTGATGTTTTCCAGGTAGACCCAGCTTTTGTTTTTTGTTCCACCATCAGATAAATTGGAAACGGACAACATGTGAAATTCATATTCCCACAATGATCATCACCCCACCAGGGTATGTCGCAAAAGATATCAATGATGTGATCATCAAAATAACGTTATTCTGCTGTACAAGCATGACATGCGGATAACGAGGGAAATCAGGGATAGTATAAAAACTAAAGATGAGGCATACAAATTGGCCAAAAAAAGCAGCCTACCAGAGGACTGGGAGAAATTCAGAATCCAGCAGAGGAGGACAAAGGGCTTAATTAGGAAAGGGAAAATAGATTATTAAAGGAAACTGGCAGGGAACATAAAAACTGACTGCAAAAGTTTTTATAGATATGTGAAGAGAAAGAGATTAGTTAAAACAAATGTTGGTCCCTTGCAGTCAGAAGCAGGTGAATTGATCATGGGGAACAAGGACATTGCAGACGAATTGAATAACTACTTTGCTTCTGTCTTCACTAAGGAAGACATAAATAATCTGCCGGAAATAGCAGTGGACCGGAGGTCAAATAAGATGGCGGAACTGAGTGAAATCCAGGTTAGCCAGGAAGTGGTGTTGGGTAAATTGAACGGATTAAAGGCCGATAAATCCCCAGGGCCAGATGGTCTGCATCCCAGAATCCTCCAGGAGGTAGCCACTGAAATAGTGGATGCATTAGTGATAATTTTTCAAAACTCCTTAGATTCTGGAGTAGTCCCTGAGGATTGGAGGATAGCTAATGTATCCCACTTTTTAAAAAAGTACAGAGAAGGTTTAAGAGACTGGTTCCTGAGATGTCAGGACTTTCATATGAGGAAAGACTGGATAGACTTGGATTGTACTCGCTAACATTTAGAAGGCTGAAGGGGGATCTTATAGAAAGTTACAAAATTCTTAAGGGGTTGGATAGACTAGATGTAGGAAGATTGTTCCCGATGTTGGGGAGGTCCAGAACAAGGGGTCACAGTCTAAGTATAAGGGGGAATTCCTTTAGGACCGAGATGAGGAAAACATTTTTCACACAGAGAGTGGTGAGTCTCTGGAATTATCTGCCACAGAAGGTAGTTGAGGCCAGTTCATTGGCTATATTTAAGAGGGAGTTAGGTGTGGCCCTTGTGGCTAAAGGGATCAGGGGGTATGGAGATAAGGCAGGTACAGGATACTGAGTTGGATGATCAGCCATGATCATATTGAATGGCGGTGCAGGCTCGAAGGGCCGAATGGCCTGCTCCTGCACCTATTTTCTATGTTTCTATGTTTCTACCCAATGGGAGCAGAATTCACTCAATGATCACCGGCGCCGATACCTGAGCTTGCAGTTATTTATTGGTCACTGGTCAAACCCAGACCCGGTTCTCCACTTGTGCTCATTGGTATTCCCAACTTACATTCGGTTGTGGATCTGGAAGAAAATTGATGGGTGTTGTAAAGGGGAAACAACCCTTGATTACCAGCTGCTTGGGCTGGAAAAAATGTGTGGCGTCATGAACACGACCAGAAACATGAAGGATTGATCCGTGCATTCTTCCATTCAAAAACCAATCCAAACATTTGCAAGAGAGTAAAAAGAACCACGGACCATCACATTGACTGATATGTTGGGAAATGAAGAACTGGGTGTGTGGAGAAACCAATAGTATTCCTCCCTACCTCCTGAACCTGGGAATCCCTGTAACTCTCCTCATGGGGGGCGAGATTGAGTGTCATAGAAACATAGAAAAATAGGTGCAGGAGTAGGCCATTCGGCCCTTCGAGCCTGCACCGCCATTCAATATGATCATGGCTGATCATCCAACTCAGTATCGCGTACCTGTCCATACCCCCTGATCCCTTTGACCACAAGATCCACATCCAACTCCCTCTTGAATATAGCCAATGAACTGGCCTCAACAACCTTCTGTGGCAGATAATTCCAGAGACTCACCACTCTCTGTGTGAAAAATGTTTTCCTCATCTCGGTCCTAAAGGAATTCCCCCTTATCTTTAGACTGTCACCCCTTGTTCTGGACTCCCCCAACATCGGGAACAATCTTCCTGCATCTAGCTCGTCCAACCCCCTAAGAATTTTGTAAGTTTCTATAAGATCCGCCCTCAACCTTCTAAATTCCAGTGAGTACAAGTGAGTCTATCCAATCTTTCTTCATATGAAAGTCCCGACATCCCAGGAACCAGTCTGTTGAACCTTCTCTGAACCCCTCTATGGTAAGAATGACTTTCCTCAGGTTTGGAGACCAAAACTGTATGCAATACTCCAGGTGTGACTCACCAAAACCCTGTACAACTGCAGTTGAACCACCTTGCTCCTATACACAAATCCTTTCGCTATGAATGCCAACATACCATTTGCTTTTTTCACTGCCTGCTGCACCTGCATGCCTACTTTCAATGATTGGTGTACCATGACACCCAGGTCTCGTTGCATCTCCCCTTTTCCTAATTTTCCACCATTAAGATAATAGTCTACCCTCCTGTTTTTGCCACCAAAGAGGATAACCTCACATTTATCCACATTATACTGCATCTGCCATGCATTTGCCCACTCACCCAGCCTATCCAAGTCATATTGCAGCCTCAAAGCATCCTCCGCACACCTAACCGTATACCCCAGCTTGGTGTCGTCTGCAAATTTGGAGATGTTGCATTCAATTCCCTCGTCAAAATCATTAATATATATTGTAAATAGCTGGGGTCCCAGCACTGAGCCTTGCAGTACCCCACTAGTCACTGCCTGCCATCCTGAAAAGGACCCGTTTACTTCCTGTCTGCCAGCCAGTTCTCTACCAACATCAATACTGAACCCCCAATACCATGTGCTTTAAGTTTGTATACTAATCTCTTATGTCGAAGGCCTTCTGAAAGTCTAGATGCAACACATCCACTGGTTCTCCCTTATCCACTCTGTTAGTTACATCCTCGAAACATTCTATAAGATTCGTCAGACATGATTTACCTTTCGTAAATCCATGCTGACTTTGTCTAATGATTTCACCACTTTCCAAATGTGCTGCTATCCAATCTTTAATAACTGACTCTAGCAGTTTCCCCACTACCGATGTTAGACTAATTGGTCTGTAATTCCCCGTTTTCTCTCTCACTCCATTTTTAAAAAGTGGGGTTACATTAGCTACCCTCTAATCCTCAGGAACTACTCCAGAATCTAAGGAGTTTTGAAAAATTATCACTAATGCATCCACTATTTCTGTGGCTACTTCCTAGAGTACTCTGGGATGCAGATTATCTGGCCCTGGGGATTTATCGGCATTTAATCCATTCAGTTTACCCATCACCACTTCTCGGCTAACCTGGATTTCACTTTATTTGACCCCCGGTCCCCTGCTTTTTCCGGCAGATTATTTATGTCTTCCTTAGTGAAGGCAGAACCAAAGTAGTTATTCAATTGGTCTGCCATGTCCTTGTTCCCCATGATCAATCACCTGTTTCTGACTGCAAGGGACCAACATTTGTTTTAACTAATCTCTTTCTCTTCACATATCTATAAAAACATTTGCAGTCAGTTTTTATGCTCCCTGCCAGTTTTGCTTCATAATCTATTTTCCCTTTCCTAATTAAGCTCTTTGTCCTCCTCTGCTGAACTCTGAATTTCTCCCAGTCCTCTGGTAGGCTGCTTTTTCTTGCTAATTTGTATGCTTCATCTTTTGTTTTTATACTATCCCTGATGCCCCTTGTTATCCATGGATGCACTACCTGCCCCGATTTATTCTTTTGCCAAACAGGGATGAACAATTGTTGTAGTTCATCCATGCAGTCTTTAAATACCTTCCATTGCACATCCACTGTCAACCCTTTAAGAATCACTTGCCAGTCTATCTTGGCCAATTCACTTCTCATACCTTCAAAGTTACCTTTGTTTAGGTTCAGAACCCTTGTTTCTGACTTAATTATGTCACTCTCCATCCTAATGAAGAACTCAACCATATTATGGTCACTCTTGCCCAAGGGGCCACGCACAACAAGACTGCTAACTAACCCTTCCTCGTTACTCAATACCCAGTCTAGAATAGCCTGCTCCCTCCTTGGTTCCTCTACATGTTGGTTTAGAAAACTATCCCGCATATATTCCAAGAAATCCTCTTCCTCAGCAATCCTGCCCATTTGATTCACCCAATCTATATGTAGACTGAAGTCGCCCATTATAACTGTTTTACGCTTGTTGCACGCATTTCTAATTTCCTGTTTGATGCCATCCCCAACTCCACTATTACTGTTAGGTGGCCTGTACACAACTGCCACTAGCGTTTTCTGCCCCTTAGAGTTTCACAGCTCTCCCCATCTAGATTCCACATCCTCCAAGCTAATGTCCTTCCTTTCTATTGCATTAATCGCCTCTCTCACCTCCCTTTCCTTTCTGTCTATCCCTCCTGAATTAACTCTCTTCCTAACTCCGTAAATTCTCCTTTCAGGATTTCTTCTCTTTTTTTACCTATGTCATTGGTACCAATATGTACCACGACCTCAGGCTCCTCTCTCTCCCTTTTCAGGATATCTTGGACATATAACCATATAACATATAACAATTACAGCACGGAAACAGGCCCTCTCGGCCCTTCCAGTCCGTGCCGACCATTTGTTTTCTCCTAGTCCCATCTACATGTTCAAACATATCCCAGACCCTGGCACCACGGAGGCAAACTACCATCCGGGTGTCCGGACTGCGTCCACAGAATCACCAATCTGACCCCCTAACTATAGAGTCCCCTATTACTAATGCCCTCCTCTTTTTTTCCTTACCCTTCTGAGCAACAGGGCCAGTCTCTGTACCGCAGGCCCGGTCGCTGTTGCTACCCCCAGGTAGGCTGTCCCCCCCAACAGCACTCAAACAGGAGTACTTATTTCCAAGGTGTACAGCCACTGCTGTACTCTCTAGCGCCCGCCTCTGCCCCTTGCCACTCCTAACCGTGACCCACTTATCTGCCTCCGGTGGTTTTGGAGAGACTACCTCCCTGTAACTCCTCTCTATGACCTCCTCACTCTCCCTGACCAGACGGAGGTCATCGAGCTGCTGCTCCAGGTTCCTAACACACTCCTTTAGGAGCCCCATCTCCACACACCTGGCGCAGATGTGGACTTCTGGAGGACTACCCGACTCCATGACTTCCCACATCTGACATCCAGAACAGTAAGCTGCCCTGGCACTCATACTTCCCTTACCCTAGATACAATACAAAATATAATATACAATACAAAAATACAATACAAAATACAAAGTACAGTACACTACAAACTGCTGGAATTTGACTGCCAATCAGCTGCGTACTCAAGTCCACCAATCAGCGGCTTCTTGAAGCCCAGTTAATTGAATGGAACGTTACAGATTTAGAATGTTACGGATTTCCCTCACCGCTCGGACGTCGCTCCTCCCTCACCAACGGCTCCTGGGCCTCTGTAAAAACGAAGCCCCGTGCTGGGTATCCTCGAAATTCAACTGTCTCTCTCTGTGAAATGTGGTTTGGAAGGGAAATTCAGTGAACGGTTGGGTGGGCAGAGGGGGACAGATTGGGGAAGTGTGTGTGTGTATGTGGGGGGGGGGGGATGCGGGAATTTGCAATTATTCAAAGAGCCTCACAGCACGGAAAACATGCTTCATACCAAATGCCATATTACAATACGTGGAAATATGCTTTTCGGTCCAACTCGTCCATGCCGACCAAGATAACCGATCTAAGATGTTCCTGATTGTTGGCCCACATCTTCTAAATCATTCCTAGCCGTGTACAATTGTCGCTTCAATGCTGTTATGGAACCTGCCACATGGCGAACGCCACACATGTGGAACTCTGTTCCATTCTTGTCCAAAATCTGGGCGACGCCTCGGAATCGGACTGTACTTTTCCCCCACCTCTGCGGGCATCCATACTCCTCGCAGTGGCCCCTCCCTACAACGACCGTATTCACATCCATGTAACCTCTTGCTCTTCCCCAACCCTAACCCGTCACCTACACTTGGGGACATGCACCATGACCAATCAACCTTCATATAGGTAGTTGGGGTGGAAATATACTGGAGCACTAGGGGGAGAACTGTGGTCAGGGAGAGAACATGTATACTCCACGCAGATGGCACCAGAAGTCAGATTTGAACCTTGGCGCTTGGAGTTGGGAACAGCTTAGTAACCGCGGCACCAGTGTGCCTCAATGTCGATCACCAAATCTCCCTGGAGAAGTTCGGTCTGAGCCCGGCTTATTCTGTTGCCCCGAACCAGTGCTGAGGAACAGCTGCTACACTGGTTCCTCCACGCTCGTCGTCTAAACAGTGATATGGAGTGATAGGTGGGGAGTTGGGGTCAGTGGGGAGAAAGGTTTGTGGGTAGTGCGGGTCATTGATTGGAAGGAGGGAGTGTTGGGGTTTGGGGTGTGGTGGTGTAAAGGAATGCTGGACAACCAGAGCCGATCAACGCTTTTTGAGATTTGAGCATCACAACAGACGTGTCTGCAAGTTTGGTTGCAAGTAGTGGACAATAGACACCAGACAATAGATGCAGGAGTAGGCCATTCGGTCCTTCAAGCCGGCACCGCCATTCATTGTGATCATAGGTGATCATTCACAACTAGTACTCCGTTCCTGCCTTCTCCCCATATCCCTTGACTCCGCTATCTTTGAGAGCTCTCTTGAACGCATCCAGTGAATTGGCCTCCACTGCCTTTTGAGGCATAGAATTCCACAGATTCACAATTTTCGGCATGAAAAAAGGTTTTCCTCATCTCCGTTCTAAATGGCCTACCCCTTATTCTTAAACTGTGATCCCTGGTCTTGACTAGCTAACCGAATGCCGCTCTGCCGAAAAGTCAAATAACGGACATGACGTCGCCGGTGGGTGGGACTTGTCAGTGATTGTTCCAGACCCCCACGGCCATCGCTTCACTGGCCGGTGGAGATGGGAGGGTGGGGGTCATTTTCCCACAAAAGCCATTATTTGACTTCCCGGCAGAGCGGCATTCAGTTAGTTGGCTTGTAGGCGATGCAGCTTTTCTGTTAGGTGGCGTTTCGGCAGAGCGGCCATTCGGTGAGTTTGCTTTTAGGCGATACAGCTTTTCAGTTAGTTGCCTTTTCGGCGTCCAGCCCTTTCAGTTCGTTGGCGTTTCATCTTCATATGCTTTCCGTTCGTTGGCGTTTCGGCCTCGTATGCTTTCGGTTCGTTGGCGTTTCATCTTCGTATGCTTTCGGTTGTTTTGCGTTTCGGCTTCGTCTCCTTTTTATTTATTGTTTTTTGTTTTTAATTTTTTGTTATTATAAGTAAGTACATAATAAAAACATTTTGTTTGTGGTAGTCATACATTATTAATATTGTCAATATTAACAATTATTTAATAGTTCTACTATATTTATATTGTTTTT
This sequence comes from Okamejei kenojei, assembly GCA_035221665.1. Taxonomy (NCBI): domain Eukaryota; kingdom Metazoa; phylum Chordata; class Chondrichthyes; order Rajiformes; family Rajidae; genus Okamejei; species Okamejei kenojei. The sequence goes on along the minus strand of JAVHYY010000302.1, from coordinate 12,352 downwards.
ATATAGATCGAAAATAATGGAGAAGGAGGAAAAAACCACAAAAAAAACAAGGTATAATAAAAAAGAATGGAACAATTAACTAATCATTGGAGATATGTTCATAAATTATAAAATATAACTCTTCATCTAATCCTTAATTTAGGTTTCAGTCAGGTTCTCGTGCGGAACCAGTTTGCCCCTTCAAATAATAAATGGAGAATATAAATAATTATATTCTGATAAAAAATTCTTGTTTGTCCATTAAGACAAATCTTATTCTTTCCAAATGTAGGGTCTCCGACATTTCCATAATCCACATTTTGATAGTGGGGTTATAGGACCGTTCCAAAATTTTAATATTATTTTTTTTCCCATTTATTATACTGTAGTCGATAAAGTTTCTTTGGCTTGTAGTAAATATTTGATTTTGTTCTAATATTCCTAATATTATTAGTTTTGAGTGTGTTTCGGCTTTGTTTCCATTCGGCTCTTTGGCTTTGACCTCTTTGCTTCGGCTTCTCATCCTTCGACGCCACGTCCACACATGGTAATCTCATGCAGGAAATAAACTGAAAAACAAGTTTCCCCCGACACCCATCCCCTCCCACCACATAAAACAAACCAGATAAAATTTACTCGACTTTTAACACACCCTAAAAAATTAAAGAAACGAAAAATCGGACAGACTGTTGGAGGGGCTGCCAATCGTGCGGCGCCCCTGGTGGATATTCTTCCCCCTACAATCAATATTACGTGGCCCGACCTGAACCCTCACCAAGCCATGTTCTACAAGGATGGTGCCTGAATCGCTGAGTTACTGCAAGATGTTGTATCTTATTAAAGCTTGCCTACCTCACTTTAAACAAATGTCCCCTTTTGTTCAATGGCACCGCCTCTTCCGTTCATGATTTTAATAAACTTCTTTGAGATGACTGCTCAGCTTCCTGCGCTCCAAGGTCTAACATTGTATCTTGCTCCACCTCCATCTACATCTCAGGCCGCCATGTCACGGGAGCATCCTCATAAACGTTCTCTGCATTCTTTCCGGCTTAATGGCATCCTGTCTACAGCAGAACCCATTACTCTAAATGTGATCTCTCCAATATTTTATGCAACTGTAAAGTAATATCCCAAATGCTTTACTCAATATAAAAACTGCAGAAGCTGGTTTTTCAAAAACAAAAGATGCAAAATGCTGGAGTAAAGCAAGAGCAAGAGTAGAACCCACCTTCATTCTCTAGCTCTTGAAGAGATCTAGCTTTCAAAACCCACCTTCAGAACACCAAAGTCAAGGTCAACACTCGCAACAACATCCTGCGCAAACTGGTGAACTCAAAGTGGGGCGCTGATCCACCAACCATCCGTGCAACTGCCCTAGCCCTGTGCTTCTCCACAGCTGAATACGCGTGCTCAAGCTGGAGCCGCTCCCACCACACCAAACTGGTTGACACAGCCCTCAACGACACCTGCCGCATTATCACTGGATGCATAAAGACAACGCCAGTCCCGTGCCTCTACGCCCTAGCTGGTATTGCCCCTCCCCCACCCCCCCCCCCCCCATATCAGACGATCCATCGTCGCCGAAGCAATGAGCGGAGAGCACAGGAGATCGATACCAGGCACCCCCTGCACGGACACACAGCATCTCCACCCCGACTGAAATCCAGAGCCAGTTTCTTGCAGACAGTCCCACCTCTCCAGACAACCAAAGAAACAGCAAGGACCAACATCTGGAAAGATGAATGGAACCAGCTCAACACACGAGCCCACGACTGGATGGAGAGAGAAATCACTCCGACTGAATGCCTCGCGAGCTGGCACGACCTCCCATGGCCAACCTGGAAGACCCTCAACATATTACGAGTGGAGCAGGGGAGGTGCAAGGCACTTATGAAAGCATGGAACTACCAGGCAGAAGACACATGCAGCTGGAGCAGTACAGACAATGTCCCACCTACTGGAGTGTGACGACGCCCCCCAGTGCAGCCCCCAGGACCTGGCTGAACCGACCCTACCAGCTGTGACCTGCGGCAGATACTGGCAGAACGACATCTGAGATTGCAACGGACTCGAAGAAGATCTGCATGTGTTGGCATTTAGACCCAGGTCAAACAGTTTGTCCACCATTCTGCTGGGGATGATGGTGTTGAATGCAGAACTGAAATCTACAAACAACATCCTCACATATGAGCCGGGGCGCTCCAGGTGAGTCAGTGCAGAATGTAGAGCTTTGTTGATGGCGTGCTCTGTTGACCTGTTGGCTCTGTATGCAAACTGATGTTGATCCAGGGTGGGTGGGAGTGAGGATTTGTGGGCCAGGACCAGCTTCTCAAAGCACTTCATCACAGTAAAAGTAAGAGCAACAGGTCTGTAGTCGTTCAAGCTGGTGATAGATGTTTTTTTGGGAACAGGCACAATGGTGGCAGTCTTGATGCATTTAGGGACAGTGCATGTTGACAGAGAGAGGTTAAAGATGTCGCTAAATACCTCCGCCAGCTGGTCTGCACAGTCCCTCAGTACTCTCCCTGGGATGCCATCTGGGCCAGCATCCTTCCTGGGGTTGACGCTGCGGAGTGCTCTCCTGACATCCTCTATGCTCACAGTGAGTGACAGGTCATCAGTGCTCTATGCGGCTGCAGGCGCAGGCTCCGCCTCATTCAGCTCAAAACAGGCGAAAAAGTGGTTAAGCTCCTCAGCTAGCGAGTTACTACTGCTGCTGATGGTTGACCCCCTGTTGCCCTTGTAGTTGATGAGTTGCTGAATACCCTGCCAAACACGCCGAGGGTCCCTCTCATTAAAGTGTCCCTCTAGTCTTCTTCCATAGGCTGCATTTGCCTCTTTGATGGCTCTCTTTAGTTTGGATCTGGCAGTGCTGTACAGTTCATCATTGCCAGATCCAAAGGCTGAGTTGCGTTCCCCCAGCAGCTTTCTGACATCAATGGTCATCCACGGTTTGCTGTTTGGATAGCACCTGACCTCTCTGTCGACAGTGACGTTATTGATGCAGTTCTGTATGTAGAACATGTCTATCGATGTGTAGTCTGTTATGTCCTGGTTTGCAAAAAAGATCCCACTGGGTGTGCTCAATGCAGTCCTGAAGTTTTTATGTTTCTCACACTGGGCTTCGTTTTCACGATGCTGTATGCTGGGGTGAGAAAGAGGGATAGGTGGTCAGACTGGTGTGAGATGCTAGAGTGAGTATAATGGTGTTAGATGCTAGAATGAGGTGCTAGAGGAGTATAAAGAATGTTAAAAGAATCTTAAGAAATAAATTAGGAAGGATAAAAGAAGATATGAGGTTGCTTTGGCAAGAAAGGTGAAAGTAAATCCAAAGGGTTTCTACAGCTATATTAATAGCAAAAGGATAACGAGGGATAAACTTAGACCATTAGAGAGCCAGAATGGACAGCTATCTGCAGAGCCAAATGAGATGGGGAGATATTGAACAAATTATTTTCTTCGGTATTCACCAAGGAGAAGGATATTGAACTCTGTGAGGTAAGGGAAAAAAGTAGAGTAGCTATGGAAACTATGAGATTCAAAGAGGAGGAAGTACTAACACTTTTGAAAAATATAAAAGTGGATAAGTCTCCAGGTCCTGACAGGATATCCCCGAGGACATTGAGGGAAGTTAGTGTAGAAATAGCAGGAGCTATGACAGAAATATTTCAAATGTCATTAGAAACGGGAATAGTGCCGGAGGATTGGCGTACTGCGCATGTTGTCCCATTGTTTAAAAAGGGTTCAAAGAATAAACCTAGCAATTATAGACCTGTTAGTTTGACGTCAGTGGTGGGCAAATTAATAAAAAGGATACTTAGAGATAATATATATAAGCATCTGGGTAAACAGGGTCTGATCAGGTACAGTCAACATGGATTTGTGCCTGGAAGGTCATGTTTGACAAAACCTTCTTGAATTTTTTGAAGCGGTTACTAGGGAAATTGATGAGGGTAAAGCAGTGGATGTTGTCTATATAGATTTCAGTACGGCCTTTGACAAGGTTCCCCTTGGAAGGTTGGTTAAGAAGGTTCAATCTTTGGGTGTTAATGGCGGAGTAGCAAGATGGATTAAACAGTGGCTGAATGGGAGATGTCAGAGAGTAATGGTGGATGGCTGTTTGTCAAGTTGGAAGCCGGTGACCAGTGGGGTGCCTCGGGGATCTGTGTTGGGACCACTGCTGTTTGTCATGTACATCAATGATCTGTATGATGGGGTGGAAAATTGGATAAGGAAGTATGCAGATGATACTAAGATAGGTGATGTTGTGGATAATGAAGTAGTTTTTCAAAGTCTACAGAGAGATTTGGGCCATTTGGAAAAGTGGGCTGAAAGATGGCAGATGGAATTTAATAAATCAAAGTGTGAAGTGCTACATCTTGGCAGGACAAATCAAAATAGGACGTACATGGTAAATGGTAGGGAATTGAGGAATGCTGTGGAACAGAGAGATCTAGGAATAACTGTGCATAGTTCCCTGAAGGTGGAATCGCATGTAGATAGGGTGGAAAAGAAAGCCTTTCATGTGCTGGCCTTTATAAATCATAGCATTGAATATAGGAGTAGGGAAGTAATGTTAAAATTATACAAGGCATTGGTAAGACCAATTCTGGAGTATGGTGTACAATTTTGGTCGCCTAATTATAGGAAGGATGTCAACAAAATTGAGAGAGTACAGAGGAGATTTACTAGAATGTTGCCTGGGTTCCAGCAACTATGTTACAGAGAAAGGTTGAACAAGTTAGGTCTTTATTCTTTGGAGCGCAGAAGGTTAAGGGGGAACTTGATTGAGGTCTTTAAAATGATGAAAGGGATCGACAGAGTTGACGTGGATAAGCTTTTCCCATTGAGGGTATGGAAGATTCAAACAAGAGGGTTCTCAAACATGAGAATTAAGGGACAGAAGTTTAGGGGTAACGTGAGGGGGAACTTTACTCAGAGGGTGGTGGCTGTGTGGAATGAGCTTCCAACAGAAGTGGTGGAGGCAGGATCGGTTTTAACATTTAAAAGTAAGGTGGATAGGTGTATGGACGGAAAGGGAATGTAGGGGTATTGGCTGAGTGCAGGTAGATGGGACTAGGGGAAAACAAATGGTTGCCACGGTCTGGAAGGGCCGAGAGGGCCTGTTTCCGTGCTGTAATTGTTCTATGGTTATATGGTTATGGTTAAACCTCTCACCCCCTCTAAACGCTTCTAAGGCCCTCTAAACCCGCTATAAACCCACTCCAAAACCCTCTAAACCTCTCCAAACCCCTCTAAACCCCTTTAACCCCTCTAAACCCCTTTAACCCCTCTAAACCCCGTCTAAACCATCTAAACCCTATAAGCCTCCACTAAGCCCTGCTAAAGCCCTCTAAAGCACCTCTAAACCACTTCCAGACCCATCTAAATCCATCTAAATCCTCTGTAGGCCCCCCTAAACCCGTCTAAACCCCTCTAACCCTCTAAACTCCTCCAAAACCCTCTAAACACCTCTAAACCCTCTAACACCTCGAAACCCCCTCTATACCCAAAGCACTCTCAAACCCCTCTATACCGTCTAAAATCCCTGTAAAACAGCTAAACCCCTCTATACACCTCCAAACCGTCTAGACCCCCCTAAAACCCCCCTCCAAACCCCTCTAAATCCCTCTAAACCCCCTCTAAACCATCTAAACCCTTAAGCCCCCCAAACCCCGCTAAAGACCTATAAACACCTCTAAACCACCTCTGATCCCTCTAAAACCCCTCTAGAACACTCCGAACCCCCCTCTAAAACCTCGCTATACCCCAAACCATCTAAACCCCACTAACTGCCATCTAAACACCTCTACGCCCTCTATACCCTCTCTAAAGCCCCTGAAACACATCTAAACCCATCGAAACCCATGAAAACACCCTCTAACACCATCTAAACTCCTCTAAAACCCCGCTCTAAAAAAATCCAGCCGTCTTTACCTGCTCTAATCCCCTCTACACCCCCTTACACCAACCTTTACCCCTCTAAACACCTCTAAACCCTACCCAACCCCTCTAAAACCCTTCTAAACCCCTCTAAACCCCATCTATACACTATAACTTCTCTAAACCATCTACACAGCTCTAAAGCTCTGTAAACCCCTCTAAAACCCATTAACACCTCTGAACCCGTTCAAAGCTCTCAAAACCCTCTTAACCCCTTCTAAATTCCTGTAAACCCCTGTAAACCCCTCTAACCCTCCTAACGCCCTCTAAGCCCCTCTGAAACCCCTCTACACCCCCTACACCGCTTTCAACCCCTCTAAACCCCTCTTCACCTCTAAACCCGCTATAACCCCTCTAAAATCCTCTAAACCTCTCCAACCGTCTCTAAACCCCTTTATAATCCCTCTAAACGCCCTCTAAACCAAACCCAATAAGGCCCCTCTAAACCCCGCTAAAGCCCTCTAAACCATCCTCTAAACACAGTTAGACCTCTCTAGACCCCTCTAGAACACGCTGAAACCCTTCTAAACCCCCTCTAAACCCATCTAATCCTAAATCCTCTGTAAACCCCCCCTAAACCGGTGTAAAACCCTCTAACCCTCTTCTAAACTCCTCCAACCCCTCTAAACCCTTCTAAATCCCTCTTACCACCTACCACTAAACCCCAGGCTACACTCATCTAAAGCACTCTAAATCCTTAATACCCCTCTAACTCCCTGTAAAACAGCCTAAACCCCTCTATAACACCTCAAAACCCTCTAGACCCTCCCTAACCCCCTCCAAACCCATCTAAACCTCATCAAATCGTCTCTCTAAACCCCTGAAAACCCCATCTAAATCCTCTAACCCCCCTCTAAACCTCTCTAAAAGCACTCTGGACATCTAACAAACATCTAGACACTTCTACGCCCCACTAAATCCCTCTAAACCATTTTAAAAACCCCCTCTAAACCCCCCCAACCCCCTCTAAATCCCCTCAAAAACCCTTCTACATCACCATACAACCCTCTCCTAAAACACCTGTAACCCACTTTAAACCCTCTCTAAACCCCGTCTAAAACCATCTAACCGTCTCTAAACCTCTCTAAACCCCCTATAAACCTCTCTAAACCCTCTAAACTCCTCTACTTTAAACCATCTAAGCCCCTCTAAACTCCCTCTAAACCCCCTGTAAACGTACTCCAATCCCTTCTAAAGACTAAACCCCTCAAAATCCACTGTAAACCCCCTAAACCCTTCTAAACACCTCTAAACCCCATCTACGCCACTCTAACCCCGCTACTAAACCCCTCTAAACCACTATAAACCATTCTAACATCACCCTACACCCTCTAAACCCCTGTACCCCCTCTAAAACTCTCTCTAGAACCTCTATGAACCCTCTAAACCCATATTCACACCATCTAAACCATTATCTATACAGCATCTAAAACCCCCTCTGAAACCACTCTAAATCCCTCCAATTCACCCGAAAGCATCTCTGAACTCCCTAAACCATCTAAGCCGCTCTAACGCCATCTAAACCCCTCTGAAGCCGTCTCAACCCCCTCTAGACATCTCTAGACCCGTCTAGAACACACTAAACACCTCTAAACCCTCTCTAAATCATCCTAAACCAAACTAAACACCCTCTAACCCACGCTAAAACCACTCTATACACCCTCTAATCACCTCTTAACACTCCGAACCACCATCTAAGCCCTCTAAATCCTTCTAAACCCTCTACAGCCCCCCCCACTACCCTTTTAACCCCTCTAACCCCTCTCGGAACCTCTCTATCCTCGTCTAAACCCCTCTAACTCTCTAAACCCGCTATAAACCCCCCCCTAAAACCTCTAAAACCTGTTCTAAACCTCTCTAAACCATGTAAACCCCTCTAAATCCATCTATACCACTATAAACTTCTCTAAACCTTCTACAGCACACTACACCGCGCTCTAAAACTCTGTACAACCCCTCTAAAACACCTCTGAACACCGTTCAAAACCTCTCTAAACCCCTAACCCTCTATAGCTCTTATAAACCCAATGTACACGCATGTAAACCCTCTCACAAACCCTCCTACACCCCTCTTGAAGGCCCCCTCTATACTAACCACTCTACACCCCCAATACTACACCTGACCTTAACTCCTATAAAACCCTTCTAAAATATTTCTAACCACCTCGCAACCGACTCACCTATCCCTTTAGCCCCTCTAAACAACGACCCACTCTCTAAACCCCTTTCTAAACCCGGCTATAAACCGCTTTAAAACCTCTTACATCCCCAAACATCTACTAAACCCCTTTTACACCTCTCGAAACCCCTCTAAACCTCTCTAAACCCTATAACGCCCTCTAATCTGCCTGCTAGCCATTTAAACCACCTCGTGCTAAGACAACTCTTGATCCCTTTGGCCCTCTAGAACACGTCCGAACCCTCACAAAAACCCGCGCTAAACGCTCACTACACCTCTCTATATCCAGAACAGTCGTAAAACCCCCCAACTCGCCACATCTAACCCGTTATGCGACTTTAATCGCCCTCCTAATGCCCGGAAAACATCTAACCCATCCGTAACCCACGCAAAACGCTTAAACCATCTTAAACTATCAACCCCCTCTAATACACTCTAAATATCTTTACCCCCTATAAGCCTCTAACCCCTTCAAATCCATGTAAACCCTCTACCATCCTACACCGTTCTAGCCTCTAAAACCCTCTCACACCTCCTCTACTACCTTACTAAGCACCATCACGCGAAACCTCTAAACCGCTATAAACCCACTTACACTCTAAAACCTGCTCAACATCTTTAATCTCCTTTAACCACTATAAACCCCCTTAACCATTCAACCTATAACGCCCACTAAATACCGTTAAAGACTTCTAAGAACCACCTCTAAACCACCTCTAAACCACCTCTAGATCCTCTAGATTCTCTTGAAACCTCCGTTCCCCTCTATACCCTCTAAAAACCTCTCTATACCCCAAACCAGCCTAAAAAACCCCTCTAAACCCATCTAAAACATCTAACCCCATGTAACGCCCTATAAATCCCGCTAAAAGTCTCTAAACCACCTCTAAACCACCTCTAAACCACTCTCGATCTCTAGATCCCTCTAGATCCCTCTAGAACACTCCGAAACGCTCTAAACCCCCTCTAACCCCCTCTCTAATCCCAAACAAGCTAAAATTCCCCCTAAACCCTCCCACGCTAAACGTCTAAGAAACCCCTCTAAACTTAAACTCTCTAAACCCCTTACCTCTCTAACCCTTACTCCTTGTAGACCCCCACACAAACCCCCCACCTCTAAAGACTAACACCCCTCATATCTACTCTAACCCCCAAACTCATTCTTAAACAACACCACATCTCTAAACCCAATCACGCCCCTCTGAACCCTCTAAACACTCTGAAGGAACCCTTCTACATCACGCGACACACCTCTAAAACCTCTGTAACCACCTCTAAGCCCCTCTCTAAACCCGTCTAAACCATTCTAAACCGCATCTAAACCCCACCTCTAAACCACATCTGAAGTCCTCTAAAGCCTCTAAATTCCCTATAAACCCTCCTGTAACTTCCCCCTAAACCATCTATACCCCTCTAACGATCATCCAAACCCCTCCGAATCCCTCTGAATCCCTCTAAACCCCCTCTAGACATCTCTGGACCCCTCTAGAGCACACGGAACCCCTCTGAACCCTCTGTAAACCATCATAAACCAATCTAAACCCCCTCTAAACCACTCTAAATCGATGTAAAGCCTTCTACATCCCTCTAAACCCATTCTAAACCTCTCTAAACCATCTAAACCCCCCTATCGCCCATCAAAACCCATCTGAAGCCCTCTTAAACTCCTCTAAAGACCCACTAGGCATATCTAGACCCCTCAAAACCTCCCTATACCCCTTCCTAAACGCCACTCTAAAACCCGTCCAAAGCTGTCTAACCCCTCTAACCCCCTCTTAACTCCCTTATAAAACTCTCTAAAACCCCACTCTAAACACCCCCTAAACCCATCTAAACCCATCTAAAACCGTCCTCTCAACTCCTCTTTAAACCCTCAAGTACACGATCACACCCGCAGCTAAACCACTCTAACCCCCTCTAAACACCATCTAACACTACTAATCCCCTCTAAGCCTTTCTATAAACGCCGCTCTACATCCTCGAAACGCCCCCTACACCCCTTTAAACCCTCCAGGACCCCCCAACCACACCACCCCCTTCTAACCCCCATAAACCCCTCTAAAAAAACCCCCACTAACCCCGCTAAATCCTTCTAAACCCTCTACAACCCCCACTATACCACTATAAACCTCTCTAAATCCTTCAACATCACCCTACACCCATCTAAACAGCCTGTAAACCCCTCTAAAACATATCTTAACCCCTCTAGGCCCCTTCAAACCTCTGGAAACAACTCTAACCCCTTCTAAACCCCTGTAACACACTGTAATCCCCTGTAAACCACTCTAAACCCAAATGATCTGCTATTAACCCCTCTAAACCTCGCTAAATTCTCATAAACCCCCTCTAAATCCCCTAAACCAATCTAAGCCCCGTGTAAACCCCCTCTGAACCCCTCTAAATCGAAAGCCCTCTGAATCCCTCTAAACCCTCTCTAAACCTCCCTAAACCATTTAAACCCCTCTAACGCCCATCAAAATCCCTCTAAACCCTCTAAACGCTCTAGAACCCCCTCTAAAACCCCCTCTAAACCATCTAGAACTCTCTAAACCCCTCTAAATCCTCTCTAACCCCATCGAACACCCGTCTGACGCTCTTCTACCCCCCTTATAAACCGCTATCTGAACCTCTCTAAACCCCCCCCCCCAAACCCTCTATATTCTCTCTAAACTCCACTCTAACTCCACTAAACGCATCTAAACCCATCCAACCCCCATCAAAAAAACCCCTCTAAAACGCCTCTAATCCCCTCTAAAACCCCCTCTAAACACCTCTAAAACCCTCCTAACCCCCTCTAAGTCCCTATAAACCCCTAAACACCCCTACACCCTTTAAACTAACCCCTCGAACCCCCCCTCTAAACACCACTAAATCCCCAACCCTCCTCTAAACCCTTCTAAACCCCTCTAAACCCCCTCGTAAACCCAGCTATAGACCATTGGATGTCCAACCCTACCGGTAGTCTGTTCGTTTTTTTCAACTTTTGTATTTTTAGTGTCTGTTTTAAAATCGTTTGTTTTTATGTTCTCATGGCGGAGGGAGGAACGAGGAAACAAAAAAATTTTTTTTTTTCAAGTCCTTACTCTCCCCCGAGATGTGATCATTTTTCGGATCACATTCTCTGGGCTCTGCGGCCTACCCACCCTGGAGCTGGGAGCCGCCTCGGACTGCCGTGAGCCCCACCGCGGGGCTTGACTTAACATCAGAGTGGATCCCTTGCCTGGGAACGCTCCCACTGTCGGCCGAAAACCGATTGGATTAACATCAAGGTCTCGCAATCTCGGGAGGGGCACGTCGGGAGCTCAAACGCCACAGAAGGTTCGTCCAGCCCCGACGCGAGGTTCAATCGCACAGCGTGGGGGAGCTGATAACCGTCCGATACAGGAGCTGAACACCTCGATGCGGAGGGCCCAAATGCTGCTGGCTACGGAGTTAAGACCATCCCATCAACGGAGGGCTCGAGGCCCACGAACAAGGAAGAACAAAGGAAGAGACTAACTTTATTTTGCCTTCCATCACAGTGATGAATGTGTAGGAGTCACTGTGGTGGATGTTCCTGTTAAATATGGTTTTGAATCTGTTGCTTTTAATTGTATGACTGACATGGCCAGTGAAATTTATCGTATGTTTCAAAACATACTTGGCAAATAAAATCAGATTCTGATTCTGATTCTGATTCTAAAACCCTCTAAACCTCTCTAAACCCCATCTAAAGCCCCTCTAAACCCCTTCTAAACCCCTATAAACCCCTCCAAACCTCTCTTATCCCTTACCAACCCCCTCTAAACCCCTCTAAACCACTCTAAATCCCATCTAAACCCCCCTTAAAACCCCTCTAAACCCCTCTAAACCTCTCCAGCCGCCTCTCTAAACACCTCTAAATATTCTAAACCACCTCTACAATCCCCTCTCGAGCCCCCTAGATCCGTCTCGAAAACATCCTAAACCCTTCTAAACCCACAAAACCCCCTCTGAAACTCAGAACCCCTCTAAACCCCTAGAAACTCCTCTAAACCCTCTGTAAAACACCTCTAAACCCCTCGAAGCCCCGATAACCATTATAAACCCCTCTTAAACTCTTCTACATCCCCTACACCCCCTGTAAACCCCTGTAAAAACCCCTCTAGAACACTCTAACCCCATCTAAACCGCCTCCAAACCCATCTTAAATCCCCCTAAAATGGGAATGGGATATAGTGGGTAAAACCCCTACACCTACAACTTATAGAGAGGGAGGAATATTATATGTAT